>ML323507.1:10407-21519 GCA_005239505.1 Nicotiana paniculata | reverse complement strand
TTTTTTTTTTTTTTTTTTAAGCTTGAACAATTTTCATTTGAATCTTTTGAGGTATATGCTCTACACTCAATATACAACCTATCCAATCTCTAACTCTTTAACCAAACCCCCAACTTAGGCTTTTGCCTCATTTTCAATATTCAAGGAGGGACGGGTTCAAAAGAAGGGATTACTTTTCAAAACGGGGAAGGCTTGTAATGAGGTGTCCAACAAAAAGGCTAAAGGCTCAAATGGGGAAACAAGTGGTATTCATGCAAACATTTGATAGCTTGAAAGGTTCACTGGGTTTCTCAATATCACAAAGAACGCCTAAGGTCATTTCTCCAACTCAATGTACTTATTATTATCACCGAACAACGAACTGGGCAAGTTCTAGCTGATAGAAGTAAACACAAGAATTATTGATACAAACATCTAACACACACGGCACATGCATGTTTAGTTCAACATCGTTTTAGCTCAAGAGTCAGGGCTTGCCGACTCAAATATTTCATTATTTACATGTATAATTCTAAGTACACATAGAGTCATAAGGCGAGCCTCAAGTTCGCAGAGTTGATTTTTTTTTTATAGTAAGGGTATGGATTATTTACAGATATACATGCTTGAGACTAGACACTTACACTAAACTGGTCAATATGTTTCGTCCTAGTTCCATGGTTCTACTATTCCACCCTTGGAGAAGAACCCGGCGAGAAAAACCAAAGGGAATTCATTACTAACAACTACGGAGAAAAAACTCGACATAAACTAGCAACTTATTTTAGCTTTTTTTTTTTTTATAAAATGCAAACAAGAGTTAGCGGTAATGGAATATATTAATATCACAAACGAAATATGTACACTGGTTTACTGGAAACTTGGACATAGTACATAAATAAAAACAAAAACCATTCATACATAAAACAAAATTACCAATAATATATTGTCCAAGTTGTCACAAAAATACGTACAACCACCACCCTCAACAAAAAAGGTATGCATTGTCCCCAATGCATAAGAAATGTAAAGACAGAGTTAGGGGCTCCCAGGGGTGCGCTAAGCGCTATGGGAGTCGGTGGTATCCTCAACTGCCACATGGACAGGAGCATCTGACTGCTCAGCAGGATGAATGCAGCTACTGGTGGTGGAGGAACTGCTGCAGGCTCAGCGGCAAGAGTGATCGGAGTCTGGGAGCTGCCGCCCTCGTCTACTGGTGGCTGAACTAAGGTTGGGGCAGCTGTGTCCTCCAGAGAACGGTGAATAGCAAGCTGAATGAGAGCCTCCTCTGTCGGCCTTACAACTGTAGTAATGATAACCCCCTTTACCTTCTCCTGAGGACCTTGCTCCTCGTCAGACGAAAAGGACTCCTCCTCGGACGACTCGCCCTCGGACTCTGAAGAATGTCCGGACTCCTCTCCAGAAGGTATAGCAACAGGTGCGGGAGGAGCTGAAGGCAGAGGGATAATCGGCGCGGCCTGGGCTGTCATCGGCGTGGAGAAATCAAGGCCTAGCCTAGGCTCGGAGATACCAACTCCTTGTTCCCCTTCCTTGGGCAGGAGGGATGAGAAGTCAAACTCCAGGTGCTGCAGTCGATGGAGCTCCTTCTGCAAAGTGGACACATCGGTCTGGAGCTCTGGCAAGTGTCTAACCTCACCTCGATCAACCTTTTCAATGCGTGCCTCAAGTCCTTGAAGGCGACTCTCAAGGGCAGTTACTGAAGACTGAATGGGGGTGAGGGCCTGCCGGATCAAAGTAGGAAGTTCTCTCAGGAGATTGTCTACCTTAGCATTGGCATGCTGAGCTAGGAGACCAAGCTGGGAGAGTACGGGCAGCGGAATGGCTGAGGGGGTACCAGCACGGGCAATAGGTTGTGAGGCAGTGGTGGATGGCTCTACTGCAGAAGGTTGGGGCTCTGAGGGCTCTGCATCTGTAGGGGTAGGCATTGGGATGACTGGAGGAGCAACTACTGCCCTGGGCCCTACATCACTGATACGGGTGATGT
Source organism: Nicotiana paniculata (assembly GCA_005239505.1). Lineage (NCBI taxonomy): Eukaryota > Viridiplantae > Streptophyta > Magnoliopsida > Solanales > Solanaceae > Nicotiana > Nicotiana paniculata. The sequence goes on along the minus strand of ML323507.1, from coordinate 19,535 downwards.
CGATATCCTTGTCAATCCTTGCTTCCTTGTCACATGTAGGTATAAGAGGGACCTCAGTAGCTCGGCACAATGCAGTGATGAGGCAGGGGAAAGTAAATGAATTCTTCTTTTTCCAAGCTCGGATCCCAATCTCTTGAAAATAATGTCAGTCACATCAACATTGATCCCTGACATAATACAAACAGTGAGAATGGCCTTCTCAATGTTTATATGTGTTTCATTTCTGGTGGGAATCAGACGGGAGGCGACAAAAGCAAGCCAGAATCCTCCTTCTCTCGAGAGATCTTCTTTATAAATCTTGTGGTTGGGAGAAATCCAGGCCGGAGTCCTTTTTGCAATCACAGAGGCGACCCAAGCACGCTCTCCATCTTTGTTGGCCAGTTTGGCCTCGTATTCCGCCGTGCTTGGGAGCGATGTTGAAAAATACCGAGCATGGATGGCGGCCTGGTGACACTCCATGTCAACCCCCCTGACTAACACTGCCTCACTGAAAATTTTGCTCCTCTTGTGATGGGCATTTCTAGAAGCAGCATAAGAGGCATAGAATTCTCTCACAATGGTCTCGTTGAATTCCCCGAGGGGATCCGTAAATCAGTCCCATTTTCTTGTTCTGATGTTCTGTAGAATATGGGGGTATTGCTCTTTCAGGCCATTGAGACTTAGCCTTTTCTCGGGTAAGATCTTTCTTGTGGTCAGACCCTCTCTGTACAACTCCCTAGATAGGGGCAGTGGAAAGCGTAGCTGATAATCGTCCCCCTATTTCCTCTGTATCTCAGCTTCCATGTTTACCTCCGGTTCACTATCCCCTCATCAGACTGGGGAGGGGCTTTCAACAATGTTCGATGGAGGTGCTTGATGTGCACGCTTGGGTGGAGGTGCTTGCCTGCTTGTGGACGCTCTCTTAGATATTGTATGCTTACGAGGCATTACTGCAAACAGAAACTACGTGTGAGTGGACGGGCGGAAAAATAAAAACAAATTATGAAAAGATGAACAAAAAGGACAGAAATTTTGACTTATGCGACGAGGTATGCGATTGTATAACCACAATGTGGATCGCAAACCTGTCGCATAAGCGAACATAGTTAAACAAAGAGCACTAATGCGATAGCATATGCAATCGCATAACCACTATGCGGTTCGCATATGCATCGCAGAAGTGGATGGGCAAAATGGAAATAAATATGCGATCGCATAACTCGCCGCAAAGGTGATTATGCGATCGCAGACAGGTCGCAGACTGGGAGGTGGGCTGGGGAAGCATACTGCGGAAGGGTGCGACGCATCTGCAAATCGTATTTTGACTATGCGATCGCAAATGCGTCGCATATATCTTCATTCCCAATGGGCCTAGGGCTAGATTTGCGACACAATTGCGGTCCGCATTTTAGAAATGCGATCCGCAGATCCTTCAATTACATCAGTCTAGCCCTAATTATGGCGGATTTGCAAGATTATCAACCCCCCAGGCCTAATTACCAGTCAAAATTTCTACCTTTCCCCCTCCCCTTTACAATTTCACAACAGCACAACAAAGACATTACATAATCCATGAATCAAAACAAAATAAAACAAAAAGGGGGACTAGAGAAGAGGGGAGAGAAGGACATACCAGATTAGTAGATGTAGAAGATTAGATGGAATTTCCACTCAACTGTTACAATTTTGGTTCTTTGCTCTTTCGATTCTTATTTGCCCGTTCTAGGTCTTTTCCTTTTCGTTTTCTCTTCTTTTTTTTTGTCTTATTTTTGTTTAATAGGGAATACGTGAGAGCAAGAACAGTGAGGACTTACCTGGGGGCGAAATGCGATGGGGGAGAGATCGCAGAAAGGAGTGTGCGATCGCATCTTCAGCATGCGGTAAAATATTCAATGGCTTACCATGTTCGAAATGCGGTGAACTTATTCGATCGCTGAAAAAAAATGTGTTTCGCATAGTGCACCTTGATACCGCATTTTGTATCACAAACATTTTCCAAGCAAACTGTTGATGTCTGCGACCGTAATGCGAACCGCAGACATGAAATGCGGTAGCAAATGCGTCACAAACTGGCCAATTTTTTTTTCGTGGTTTTCATGCACTTCAACCCTGTCTTTGCTTTTGTTTGCATTATCTGCACCCACGCAACCGTTAAATTGCTCCAAAATCCACATTTATAAAAAAACAAATATGAAAAAAAGATAAAATAGAAAATGTTATCACACATGGGTTGCCTCCCATGAAGCGCTTGATTTAACGTCGCGGCACGATGAGGTTGGTACTCCCTTGGAGTCATTCATCAGTAGGACAAGGACAGTCCTTTTGGAGTTAATTGCTCTACCACATGCCTCTCACTATCGGTACCCGAGTAGTGTTTGATGCGTTGGCAGTTTACCTTGAACGTACGAAGTCCGTCCTTAGTTGCTAGTTCCACAGCACCAAATGGAGAGACATTCATCACTTTGAAAGGGCCAAACCATTTAGATTTGAGTTTGCCCGGGAAGAGTTTGAGTCGGGAATTGATTAGTAACACCAAGTCACCAGTATGGAACTCCCGTTTCAGGATCTTCTTGTCATGGACAACCTTCATCCTCTCTTTATACATAGTTGCGCTCTCATAAGCGTGGAAACGGAATTCCTCCATTTCATTGAGTTGATTGAGCCTCAAATTAGCAGCTTCATTCTAGTCCAGGTTCAATTTCTTGAGTGCCCACATGGCTTTATGCTCAAGCTCCACGGGTAGATGACATGCTTTTCCAAACACTAGCCTGTATGGAGAGGTACCTATAGGAGTTTTGTATGCGGTCTGGTAGGCCCATAATGCATCATCCAGCTTCCTTGTCCAGTCGGTCCAGTTTGCATTAACTATTTTTACTAGGATGTTCTTTGTCTCCCTGTTGGAGACTTCAACTTGGCCACTCGACTGGGGATGATAAGGCGTCGCCACCTTGTGCTTTACACCATACTTCTCCAATAGGCCATTGAACGCCCTGTTGCAAAAATGAGAACCACCGTCACTGAGAATTGCTCTAGGAGTGCCGAACCGTGTGAATATGCTTCTTTTCAAGAACGCAGTTACACTCCTAGCTTCATTGTTTGGCAAGGCAACGGCTTCAACCCACTTGGACACATAGTCCACGGCTACAAGAATGTATTTCATCCCACAAGAACTTACAAACGGCCCCATAAAATCGATGCCCCATACGTCAAAAATTTCAACCTCCAACACAAAGTTCATTGGCATTTCATGCCTCTTGGAGATTGACCCTTGTCGTTGGCATTGGTCACAAGCTTTGACCATTTGATTTGCATCATGATAGAGAGTTGGCCAATAGTATCCACATTCAAGCACTTTCGCCGCTATTCGGTTCCCTCCATGATGACCCCTGGCAGGTGAGTCATGACATGCCTTTAGAATAGGCATCACTTCTTCTTTTGGGACACATCTTCTAATAATGTTGTCCGCACAGATGCGGAACAGAAATGGTTCCTCCCAATAGTATTGACGGCAGTCCCTCAAAACTTTCTTCTTCTGGTATGACTCCAAGCCATCAGGTATAAGCTTACTCCCCAAATAATTTGCAATATCGGCATACCAAGGAGCTGAAGAAGAAGATAATGCCAGAATATGCTTATCAGGGAAGGCATCAATGTCTAAGTCATCTTTCGAGCGCCCATTTTCTTCAATTCGAGAGAGATGGTCCGCAACTTGATTCTCAGTGCCTTTCCGGTCTTTGACCTCAAAGTCAAATTCTTGCAATAGAAGGACCCATCGAATTAGACTTGGCGTGGCATATTTCTTCGCCATAAGATAGCGAAGAGCAGCGTGATCTGTAAAGACTATCACCTTGGATCCCAAAAGATAAGCCTGGAATTTCTCAAAAGCATAGACAATAGCAAGTAGTTCTTGCTCTGTCACTGTGTAGTTCATTTGGTCACGTTGAGAGTTTGCTTGCATAGTAGATGGGATGAAGAACTTTGTTGTGCCTTTGACCCAAAACCGCTCCAATAGCTACACCACTAGCGTCACACATAAGTTCAAATGGGAGAGACCAATCCGGTGTGACAATAATAGGGGTCGTGGTGAGATTTTCCTTAAGCTCCTAAAATGCTTTGAGGCATTCATCATCGAACCAGAACTTGGCGACTTTTTCAAGGAGTTTGCACATAGGGTTTGCAATTTTTGAAAAGTCCTTGATGAAGCGCCGATAGAAGTCGGCATGACCAAGAAAGCTTCGGATGCCTTTCACCGAAGTTGGAGGAGGGAGTTTGGAGATGACCTCAACCTTCGCCCGATCTACCTCAATGCCTTTTTTGAAATTTTGTGCCCCAACACAATCCCTTCATCGACCATGAAGTGAAATTTTTCCCAATTGAGCACAAGATTGGTTTCTTCACACCGTTTTATCACTTGCCGTAGGTTGTCAAGGCAATGCTCAAAAGAATCACCAACCACCGAGAAATCATCCATGAAGACTTCCAAAAAATCCTCCACCATATCGGAGAATATGGACAACATACATCGCTGAAATGTGGCCGGGGCATTGCACAACCCAAAAGGCATCCGACTAAAAGCAAAGGTGTCGTACAGGAAAGTGAAGGTTGTTTTCTCTTGATCTTCCAAAGCTATGTCGATTTGGTTGTAGCCGGAATATCCATCAAGGAAGCAATAAAAGGATCTTCCCGCTAGCCGATCAAGCATTTGATCAATAAAAGGCATAGGGAAATGATCCTTGCAAGTAGCATTGTTAAGCTTCCGGTAGTCCATGCACACTTTCCATCCGGTGACCGTCCGCGTAGGGATAAGTTCATTTTTTCGTTGTGGATCACCTCCATGCCTCCTTTATTTGGCACACATTGCATTGCACTGACCCACGGACTATCCGTAATGGGGTAGACAACCCCGACGTCCAACCATTTGATTATCTCCTTCTTGACTACCTCTTGCATAGAGGGATTTAATCTTCTTTGATTCTCTACGCTTGGTTTGCTCCCTTCTTCCAGTTGGATTTTGTGTTCATATATTCCGACGGGAATTCCTCAAATGTCCGCTATTGTCCATCCAATCTCTTGTCGGTGCTCCCGCAAGGCATTTAACAATGCATCAACTTGCACATCATTCAACAAAGAAGACACGATTACGGGTAAAGTATCGTTAGAGACAAGAAATTTATACCTCAAGTGCGATGGGAGTGGTTTGAGCTCAAGGTGTGGTGGATCCATAATTGAAGGCTTTGCGGGCGGTGTCATTCGATTCTCTAGGTCAAGGGAAAGATTCTTTGGTGCATATGTATTAGGACCCACGCCCTTCCAATTCATTGACTATCTCCACATAACCCTCAATGTTTTCATCATCAAAATTTACCAAAATTGCCGCCAATGCCTCGCCGAGGCCCTCTTCTCCCATTTTCATCACAACGGCATATTCCACCTCGTCAACAACATCAATTACCGAGATCCCCTCATATATGCTTGGCAATTTCAACCCCTTCCTTGCTTGGAATATAACTTCTTCATAATTCACTCGGAATTTGATTTCATGTCTTTCCGAATCCATTAATGCTCTTCCCGTTACGAGGAATGGTCTACCTAAAATGATAAGGATCTCCTTATCCACTACACAATCCAAGATGACAAAGTCGGCCGGGAGAAGGAACTTCCCCACCTTCACTAGAACATCATCAACAATGCCCAGGGGTTTCTTCATGGTTCGATCGGCCATTTGCAAACGCATGCTAGTTGGTATTGGCAATCCCAATCCCGCTTGCTTGTAAATAGCAAGAGGCATCAAATTTATACTAGCACCGTTGTCACAAAGTCCTCTAGCAAAATTTCTCAACCCAATGGTGCATGGGATAGTAAAAGCTCCCGGCTCTCCCTTCTTCTCCACGGTTGATGTAGCAATTATTGAACTAACCCGATGAGTCAAATTTACCACCTCATTATTTGTTGTTCTCTTCTTTGTCATCAACTCTTTCAAGTACTTGACGAACCCCAAAATTTCTTGTAAGGCTTCCAAAATGGAATATTCACCGACAATTGCTTCAAGATGTCATAGAATTTTTCAAACTTCCCATCATCCACTCTTCGTGCAAGCCTTTGAGGAAATCGATGGTTAGTCCTAGGAATTAGTGGAGGAGCTTTTGGGGTCTCCTTAGCCTTTTCCACGGCCTTTCCTTTTTTTTCTCTTTGAATCTCATCCTCGAGGGGGGTTTCCTCAACCTCCACTACTACCGGCAACTCACTCTGTGCTTTCTCTCCTTGATCAATGTTCTCAACATCAATCACTTTCTCACTCTCGTCTTGAATCACCTTACTACTTCTCGTTGTGATGGCCATGCAATGAGATGTCGACCCCCCTGAGCCGCTTTTTGGGTTGACCACTGTGTCACTTGGAAGTGTGCCTTTTTTCTTGGGAGTTTGCTCTCTTGATAGATCTCTCATTTGCAATTCAAGTTTTTGAATCGAAGCGGTGTGTGAACCCACCACCTCGGACATATTCCTCATTGTTGCATCACTTTTCTCTTGATTTTGCAAAATACGCTCTAGCATCCCTTCCATTTTTGATTCACTTGACGACCCCTCCTTGTATTGAAGAGTTGGAATACTGCCCTCGCGGTGGTACATAAGGGCTGGAGCTTCTATTGGAATAATTGTTGTTGTTGTTCCATGATCCTTGGCCACCTTGATCATTGCGCCAATTTTGTTGGCCTTGCCCTTGCGGGTTTGGCCTCCAATTATTTTGTTGGCAGTAACCACCTTGAGAGTTTTGAACATAATTTGCTTCTTCCCACTTTTGATTACCCATTGATTTCATGTTTTCCACCATATGCACTTTCTTCGTTTGATTTTCCTTGAGCATCTTTGTCAATACATCAACATTAGTGGCAAGACCTGCAATCACTTGGTCTCTTTCTTGATTATCTTTGATCATGTTTGCAAGAGAAGGAGTGCCATAAGAAATTTCCCCACTCGTATCTTCCGAATGCCATGATTGATTGTGCTTAGCCATCTTGTCTAAAATTTGAGTAATCCTAGCAAATGACTTATCCATGAAAGATCCATCCACGGCATTCTTTGCAATTGACTGGGAGAGTGGATCCAAACCCATGTATAATTTCTCCATCGAAATGTTCTCTGGGAACCCATGGTTCGGTAATCTCACAAGATATAGCTTGAAATGGTCCCATGCTTCATGTAAGTGCTCCCTCGGCATTTACTTGAAGAAAAATATTTTGTCTCTAAGCTCAGATTTCTTGCTATCCGGGAACCACTTTGACAAAAAGGCTCGGACAAGCTTAGGCCATGTAGTGATGGTGTGAGGAGGTAAGCTGAGGAGCCACATCCTTGCCTCTCCCGCTAAGGAGTACTTGAACACCCGCAACCTCAAAGCGTCATCCGACACATTAGTCTGTTTGTGCTGGCGCACACACCCAAGAAGTTCCTTAGGTGTTGTGTTGGATCATCATCAGTTGAGTTGTGAAATAATCCTTCTGCCTTAAGCATTAGTATCATTCCATGGTCCACTTTAAATGTCGATGCACCAACTGTCGGTGGAAGGATGGCATTGGAGTCGTTGATGTATTCCTCAATATCGGTGAAAGGATTTTCCTCTTCTCCATAAAGCTCGGCCATTGTGACGTGGGACACCAATACAAAACAAGCAACTTGTGATGGAATATAAACATATATAAAGTGAAGTACACACTAACTAGTAATTTCAAAATCGTATTTCCCGGCAACGACGCTAAAATTTGATACGCTCAAATTACACTATAAAATAGTGTAAAGCGGTCGAAGCCAAATATAATGACCAAACAAGGTTGGGGTCGAATCCCACAGGGAATAGGTGTGAAAATAATACTTTGATAGTGTGATTCTTAACTCAAACCATAATGTCATTCCATTAGTGAACGGGAATATGGGGGTTTGTTGTGTAATAATCTAGTAAATGTAGTGGCAATGAGAATTAATTAAAGTTGTAATTAATATGATTAAGTAGACCAAGATTGCGGCCCCTTTTATGAAGTGTAATGCAAATGGGTATTAATATGATATATTTCTAATAGGAAGTTCTTCATATGCAATGATTTCTAAATGTCTACCCAATATTTTCCAATAATATGGTAGAATCTCTTCTTTATAATTTTCTCAAATATAAAAGAGTTGCAGTAAAACCAAATCACTTATTTCCAAATAAAACCAACTTATTCCTAAGTGATTCTATTAAACAAGGTTTAAAGCCTTGAGTCTTTGATATTTACTCTTACCAAGTCTAGCCCACTTTTCCAAGCTAAGAAAGAATTTATGGCATAAGTTAATGTTTGCAACCACTAACAATAAATATGAAATGAAGAGTAAATAAATATCAACAACCCATTATGCATATATTCAATGGCAAATACCCAAATACATAACACCCATTTAAGGTCCACAACCTTAGTATTTAAGGCTATCTACACATAATAAATGACAAAAAGCTAAGAATAGTAAGTGTCATGAATGCTTACAAAACCAAGGATTTCTTGCTCTAATGCTTCCAAAAAGGAGGAGAATATTTAATACGGTAATGCCCCTCTAAAACCAGACAAGAATGACCCACAAACCCCTAATAAATCTATTTATAGTGGGCTAAAAATTGGGGCCAAAAACAGACAAAAATACCCCTTCAGGTCAACTATGCGTTCGCGTCTCTAAACCTTAGTTTCCGAGTAGTCACCGCATTGTTGATCTGCGGTTCGAATTGTTGATTTGCGGTTCGCATTGTTGATATGCGACCGTATTTGCATCACATTCTTGAGGCAACATCAGGTACCAAGGATTCTGCGGTTAACTCTGCGGCTCGTATGTGAGTTATGCGGTCGCATAATTGATCACGCNTTTTGTATTTCTTTCAACTCAATTGATAATACCGTTAATTCCCCGGCAACGGCACCAAAATTTGATCACGCTCAACTATGTCTTATAAAAAGACTAAACGGGCGCTACAAATATAATCTGGGGTATTAAGCCCAAAGTCGATCCCACAGAGAATTGAACGTATCAACTTAATCTATAAAATACTAAACTGTTACTTAATTACTTTTCTTAAGACTTTTGAATATCAATTTGGGTTGTTTAACTAATTCTACTAACGAAATAATAAACTA
>ML323506.1:0-23431 GCA_005239505.1 Nicotiana paniculata | reverse complement strand
CTGCTGAGGCTGAATATGTGGCTGCAGCCTCATGTTGTGCCCAATTGTTATGGATCAAACAACCACTCATGGACTTTGGTATTGTTGTGTGATGCATTCCTATATTTTGTGAGAACACTAGTGCTATTAGTATGACGAAGAACCCAGTTCATCACAAAAGGACTAAGCACATAGATGTTAGACACCATTTCCTAAGGGATAACTATGAAAAAAGAATGATCTCAATCGGATTTTGTGCTACTGATCATCAAATTGCTGATATATTCACTAAAACACTTAGTAGGGAGCATTTTTTTTAGAGAAACAGGCTGGAATTAGGGATGATTAAGATCACCTGATTGAAGAGAAAGAAATTTTTTTTATATAAATGAATTTTTGGCTAGAAAATTTTTAGGTACTTAATCAGATTAACAATTGCTCAGCATCATGTCTTTATTGCCATACTCTTGTGCCATGTATTAATATGATTCCCTGGATACTAATAATATTTATCTATCTTTGTAATTTGAGGCAATCTAAAGATTTCAAACATGATGAACCTGGTTCATCTATGATGATTCATCTGACTGATGAGGTACGTACTCTTCTCCATATAGTAATTCAACTACAACCACACATGAGCAGGATTCTATCTATATTTGATTCATTACTAATTATCTGTACTAATCCATAAATGAACCCGTTCCAAGGAGTCACATCAACACTCAATTAGCCTAGAAATAGGAGACTTTCAACCATCAAATCAATGACACTGCTACAACTATTAGACTTCCATTTGAATTAATTTTTTATCCGTTGTAAAATTAGTGGCCATATGTTATAAAAGATAATCATTACTCCTCTTTCCATAAAGCTTCCTTCAACCAAGGTTAACTCATAGTACACTACCCAAAACCTGCAAAACTCATCCTTTCCTCTCAACAGAAAAAATGTCTTCACCTCCACCAGCTTCCTCATCTAATTCCTCACCTAATCGTGACGATGGAGGAATTCTAAATCTGTCTCCAATTCTCCATCTGTTTACAGCTCCGAATCACTAGAAATTCCATCATCCCCTGAAAATACACCCGTTCTTGAACCCACTCCAAACCCTAATCCTGCCCCCAAGAATCGCCGTGTTAAAGTTCTTGCCCGAAAATCTGTTGCTTATGGGGCTAGGGAAAAATTCTTGGAGGATCTTATTAAAGCAGACATAAGTACTAAGTCAGATTCATCTAGTAAATCATTTAAATCAGCTAATAAGGAAGAAGCACATGGTTCAACCAGTTCTGAAAAAGGTAATCTTGAAGTCGACTCTGAATTTACTTCAGCTGATAAAAGATTCGTGTTGGTAGGGTCTATTATTAATGTCGAAATCTCTGGAAGGAAGAAGGATGGGAGAAAAGAAAGAATTCTTGAGAGAGAGGGAGAAGAAGATGTAAGGGGATCTAGGGAGGATGGTACCACGTTGGCTATTTGTGGTCCCATTCCTGAAACTATGGGAGAAGAAGTCACTGATTTAGGGGGAAGCATAGTAGAGGAAGCTGCAGCAGGTCTTGCAAGTCTGAAGAAAGCTATAAATGAACCTGGTTCATCGGGGGAAGAAACATTGGCGGAAAGGTTGAGAAAATTGGGGGAGTCTTATAACCCCAAGAGAAGAAGGAGTCAGAAACCCAAGAAGTCAACTCACCCAGTTCCTTCAAAGAAAAGGAAAATTTCTGAAGTTGCTGGTGTTTCTTCTCCAAAAGTTAGAGCTACTCGTAGCACTGTAAAAGAAGAAGAAGAAAAATTAGAAAAGTCTCTGAAGGAGAGCAAGAAGAAGAGATCAAAAAAAAAAGCAAAAGTTGGAGAGCCTGTTGAGGCTATTGAGATTGAAGAAACTGGGTTGGACCTGGTCCAACAGGAGGAACAACCTGCTGTAGGTGTGGCTGAGACACCAAAACCCACAAAGACTAAGGCTTCTTCAAAGAAGTCAACTAGGATGTCTGTCGCACCAACAAAATCTGTTGAGAAGACCAGGGCCAAGCCAAAGAAAGTGAAAGTTGTTTATGATGATGATGCAGATTGGAGTGGAGAAGAGGAGAAGGAAATTGGAGTGGTGACTAACAGGGTTACCATGTTTGGAAAAATAAAAATGCTAAAGGGTAAGATGGTGAAGGATTTAGAGGAGCCTGGTATGCAGTATCTTATGGAAACTCTGGAGGTACATGGCTGGAAGGACCTGGTCCTTCGCATGGAAGGCAGGCTGGCAAGAGCAGAGTTGGTAGAGTTTATGGGGAATGCAAGTTTCAAGGAAGGCAGGGTCACGTCTATTGTCAAAGGAATTGAGGTTTCCTTTGATGTCAAAGAACTGGGTGTTATTCTTAACATACCGGCTGAGGGCTATGAGGACTATACAAGGCAGAGATGTCCTTGTCTAGATGGGATGGCCTCAGCAATTGACATCACCTGGTTCTTTAGTGATAGTGAGAAGGAAATTGAACCCAGGCCGGTTTACGAGAGTGAGATGAAGCCTGAGTACAAGCAACTCTTTGAGTTCGTCATTAAGTTCCTACTGCCTAGACAAGAAAGAAGGCATATGGCAAATTATATGGATCTTACATTGATGGAATGCTTGTATAGGGGAAAGCAAATTAATTGGCCAGCTTTTATCATCCAACTCCTTGACAAAGTGGTGAACGGAACCAAGGCACACACAATTCCTTATGGCTTCATGCTGACAGCAGTGCTTGCACATTTTGGGGTTCCAGTAAAGAAGGCTGAGATGGATACGGCCAAAGATTATTTTGGGAAGGAAGCTTTTCTTACATGTGACTACAATGTCAATGTTCGTGTGGATGAACCCGGTTCATCTAGGAAGCAACCAGTCAACAGCAAAGTTAGAACTTTGGTGCAAGATAACGAGATTAAGGATATGGAGATCCTTCGCTTAAAGTCTCGTGTGATTGAGGTTGAAGAAGAGCGGGATGCTCTTAGAGCTGAATTAGCAAAGGAGAAAGAAAATAATGAGGGTGTTCTTCAGCAGATGCTGTCTCTCCTACAATCCAAGTCCACAACCTCCACTGCACCTTCCCACTCTTAGGCTTCTTAGAGCTTCCTTAAATCCTATTTAGACCAATTGTTATGCTTCTTTTGTTTTTATTTTCTTTTGCTCATGGTTAGGGCTGTTTTTGTTTTGTTTGTATGGTGTTTGATGTAGGTTCCTAATCAATGAATTTTTGCTGTTTTGTTATTGACTTGTCTTAATTTCTTAGATAGCTTACATTTATTGGTTTTTTATGATGATTAATCATGTTTGCACCTGCAGTAGCCTCAATGACCATGAGTGATTGTTAACAACACTGGTGCGTTTATCATTTTGCAAACTTTGATGATGCCAAAAGGTGGAAGAAAAAAGTGCTTTTGTAGTTCAAGTGATATTTATAACCTAATGAACCTAGTTTCTCTATGATAAATGCTTAAAAAACATACAAAGTGTTTGAGTTGTATACAGGGAGAAGCACAGAGTTTGTCATCATCAAAAAGGGGGAATTTGTTGACCCATGTCACTGCATAGTTTTGAAGATTGACAAAAGGCTGACCAGTTGAACCAGGTCCATCAGAGCACACATACTTGACTTGACGAGTTGGCACACAAACCTTATATGCATAGGAGATGAATGCGATTGTAAAGTATCAATGAACAAGAAAAGTATCTTCTAATGTGAAAAGGTTGCAAATTGATGAAAGAATAGAAGTCGAATTCAGCAAGGACAAAAACGAAGGAAGGAAGTTGAGTTTGATAAGAACTTGTTTTCCCAGGTAGAGTTGATCTGGAATTGGAAGACAAGCTCAACGACTGACTCTATAAATACTTGATGTATTTCTGCTAAAAAAAAGACGCACAAAGCTGAAGTAAATCAAAATCTAAAAGCAAAATTCCCATAGTTATTTTTGCTAGCAGAATCATTGTGCGATGCAAAGGCTACAGTTCAACTAGAAGAACCATTTTCATCAGATTGATTATTGAGTCTAGTTGATTGTAGTAGGAGCTTTAATATTGTATCTTTTTAGCTTTCATATAAGCAATTGTAATAGGTACGTATTGATCAAGTTAGATTTAACTTGAGGTGTGTAGAAATTAGCTAGGGGCTAGTTACTACAAAGGGTTAGAGTTAATCCTTAGGATTACAAAATAGTTTATTTTGTAAGTTCGTTTGACTCAGAGTTTTTAGCGAAGAGTTGAGCAAATCCTACTGAGGAGTAGGTCGTGGTTTTTTCACCTTTTGAGCCAGGTGTTTTCCACGTAAAAATCTCTGTGTTTTTACTTTACTTCTTTTTATTATTCCGCAACAGTAGTAGTTGGAACACCAAGAAGAACCAGGTTCTTTCTACTGAGACATCACTCAAAAATTGGGTACCACATAAAGCAACCTATCTTCTTGTGTGGTATTGAAGTCTAAAACATCACGTTACTTATACTTCAGCAAGAAGGATGACCAAGTTCACAATGACCCACGGGAAACGGACTCTTGAGACTTTGGAGGCTGACAACATCTTATTCGACGACTCAGATGCTGATGGATTACTGCTTCCACATAACGGCGCACTGTTAATATCTCTACTTATACATCACACTAACGTGAAAAGAGTATTGATTGATCTAGATAGCTCGATCTATATCATTTTGCTGAGGGTTGTGGAAGAGATGTTAAAGGGGAACCGTGTAATTCCAAAAGCACGTTCCTTGTCTGGATTCGACAACTCTACTGTCATAACAAAAGGAGAAATAGAGCTTAATACTATGCAAAAGGCATCGTCAAGGAAACAAAATTTCAAGTTATAGATACAGATATGGCGTATAATGTAATCATGAGGAGACCATGGATCCATGACATGGATGCAGTACCATCCACTCCGCATTAGGTAATCAAATTCCCTTCCAAATGGGGAATCCAGCAGATTCAAGGTGATTAGCAGAGTTCAAGAAACATCAACTCAGTGATGCATTCCAATAAAAAAGAAATAACGGAAAAATCAAAAGACTGGGGAGAAACTCGAACAGACACAGAAGAAAACGATAAAGACACGGTGAATCATATCACCACGGATGTCACATCAAGACATACGGACATGGATTCTAGACTTGATGTTATTCAAGAACTAGAAGAGAAGGAGAATATCAAGACAACGACTGAGGAACTCGAAGCTGTTCCACTGTTCGAGATTAAGCCTGAGCAAAAAATCCATATAGGAGCAAGGCTAAGCCCAACCAGAAGAGGTAAGTTAATTGAATATTTAAAAGTTAACGCAGATTGTTTTGCTTGGTCCCATTCAGATATGACAGTTATACCCCTAGAAGTGATGACTCATAAGCTAAATGAAGACCCATCCTTCGTACCTGTCAAGCAAAAGAAAAGAAAGCAGGGATCGTTCAAGAATCAAGTGATCGATGAAGAGGTACATAAACTCTTAAAAATCGGTTCCATATGTGAGGTAAAATATCCTAATTGGTTAGCTAATACCGTAGTGGTACCTAAATAGAATGGTAAATGGAGAGTATGCGTAGATTATACGGATTTGAATAAAGCATGCCCAAAAGACTCATTTCCATTACCGCACATAGATCAAATGATTGATGCCAGGTCATGAATTATTAAGCTTTCTAGATGCATATTCTGGTTACAATCAGATAAAAATGGACCCCTCAGATGAGGAAAAAACCTCCTTTATTATGAATAGAGGGACTTATTGTTACAAAAGCATGCCTTTTGGCTTGAAAAATGCTGGAGCCACGTATCAAAGGCTAGTGACCAAGATGTTCCAGGAACATCTGGGGAAAATAATGGAGGTGTACATTGATGACATGTTGGTAAAGTCAACGCAGGAAGAAGATCATTTCCAACATCTCTCAACTACTTTCGAGATCCTCCGCAGGTATAACACGAAATTAAATCCAGAAAAATGCGCCTTTGGCATCGAATCAGGTAAAGTTTTGGGTTTTCTCGTATCAAATGGAGGCGTTGAAGTAAATTCTGCTCAAATTAAATCTATTGAAGAAATACCTGGTATACTCACGAGCAAAAAAGAAGTTCAAAGATTAACATGTAGGATTGTAGCTTTAGGAAGATTCATCTCCAAATCTTCAGAGAAGAGTTTTAAATTATTCTCAGTACTAAAGAAGCAGAATCAGTTTGATTGGACTGAAGAATGTCAACAAGCTCTTAAAGACTTGAAGGCTTATCTTTCAAATCCCCCAATGCTGTCTAAACCAAAGGAATGGGAAAGGTTATACATTTATCTTGTTGTTGCAGAAATAGCCGTAAGTGCAGTCCTGGAAAGGGAGGATAAATATCATATCTACTATTTAAGTAAGTCCTTACTAGATGCTGAAACTAGATATCCTCATCTAGAAAAATTAGCATTGGCTCTAATCATGGCAGCTAGAAAGTTAAGATCGTACTTTCAGTGTCACCCAATTAATGTTGTAACTTCATATCCTTTGAGAAATATTTTTCATAAGCAAGAACTATCAGGTGGACTAGCTAAATGGGCAATAGAACTAAGCGAATATGACATAGTCTATCAACCTAGGACTGCAATAAAGTCTCAGGTTTTAGCCAATTTTGTCACAAATTTTAACACTAGCGTAATTCCTGAAGTAGAAAAAGAATTATAAATCTTTACCAGAGCTAATACAGGGATATGGATTCTATTCACCGACGGCTATTCTAATATTAAATGAGCCGGGTTGGGAATTGTTTTGATACCACCTTCGGCGAAAAGATAAGGCAAGCTATTAAATGTTATCCCATCACTAACAATGAAGCAGAGTACGAAGCTGTCATTGCAGGACTCGAATTAGTACGATCAATTTAGCATATCGTGATCAAAAGTGACTCTCAATTAGTGGTGAACATGATGCAAGGGACTTATACTGCTAGAGAGACTCGAATGCAACAATATCTAGAAAAGGCACGAGACCTGGTGAGGCAATTCCAGTCATGGAAGATTATGCAAGTACCTAGAGAGGAAAATGCAAAATCGGATGCGTTAGCTAATCTTGCAGCAGTTACCGATGTAACGAATAAAGACAATTCTAGTGTGATACACTTATTTCATTCAGCAATTGACCAGGACAAGAATGAGGTAACATTTAATAATCTAACCTGGGATTGGAGAAACGAAATTGTAATTTTCTTGCAAAATGGTACTGTGCCTGAAGATAAGAAAGAAACTCAAGCACTTCGCCGAAAAGCTGCACGGTACTGCCTAGTCTGGGACACTCTATATCGCAAAATGTTAGGAGGTCCCCTAGCAAGGTTCCTTGGACCAAACCAAACTGAGTACATGATGAAAGAAGTACACGAAGGACATTGTGGGAAACACGCAGGTGCAAGGTCCTTAGTCAAAACCCTAATCAGAGTAGTGTACTATTGGCTAAGATGGAAGAAGACGCTAAAGATTTCGTAGCTAAATGCGATAAATGTCAGCAATATGCTAACAATATGCGTCGGCCCGCAGAATTACTACACCCGGTTGTATCACCTTGACCATTTATGAAATGGGGAATGGATATAGTAGGACCTCTACCCCCAGCCAGGGGAAAGGTACGATTTTTACTTGGATTAACATATTATTTCTCAAAATGGGTGGAGGCAGATGCTTTTAAACAGGTGCGAGAAAAAGAAGTGAAAATCCTCATATGGCGAAACATCGTATGCCATTTTGGTGTACCAAAGGAAATTGTATGTGACAATGGCCTACAATTCATAAGCTCACAAATCACAGAATTCTTCCAAAGCTGGCAAATCAAACGAATCACTTCTTCACCATATCATCCCGTGGCTAACGGGCAAGCTGAGTCAACAAATAAAATCATTGTCAAAAATATGAAGAAACGATTGGAAAAAGCTGAGGGAAATTGGCATGAAGAACTACTGGCAGTATTATGGTCTTATAGAACTACTGCAAAGACAGCCACAGAAGAAACCCCGTTCGCGCTTGTTTACGTCTCAGAAGCTCTAATACCAGTGGAAATTGGTGAACCGAGCGTGAGATTCAAAACAACAACAGAAGAAACAAACAATGACGAGTTGAGAACAAATCTGGATTTACTCGAGCAAAGGAGAGAAGTTGCTTTAATACGCATGGCAGCTCAAAACCGAATCATAGAGCGACATTACAACAGAAAAGCTCACCTCAGATATTTCAAAATTGGGAACTTTGTCCTTAAGAAAGTTTATCAATCAACAAAGGAGGATGGAGCAGGAAAATTAAATCTAAATTGGGAAGGACCCTACAAAGTGTGCGGTATTGTTGTAAAAGGTGCTTATTAGCTGGAAACCATGGATGGCAGAATTTTACCAACAAGTTGGAATGTCGTTCACTTGAAGAAATATTACTTCTAAGGAAAAGGAATACCCACGGTCAGGTATCATTATGTTCAATTTTATTTAGTACAGTTAAAATTATACTAACCATTTTAGATGATAGGAAAAAAGCTAACCCATAACCAGATGACGATTTTAGACCTGAATAGACACGAGGAAAAAACTGAATTCCCGGTCTAGGGTTACAACTTTCTGATGGACGTTTCAAAAGGTTAAGCAGTCATCATCTAAACTATATACCTTCGAGTCCCGTATGCTTTTCCTTTTCAGGAAAAGGACCACAAGAAAGGAATATTCAAGTGCTCAAGATTTCATTCTTCAAAGCTCAAACACTTGGGGGATTATACAGTATGGAAGAGGCAAAGAAGACTATCAAAAGAGTCAAAGCTCAAGCCTGAACATCCATTTTCCCCAACAAGTCAAAAGTTATGAGCAAAATCAAAGAGCCAAAGACAAAAACACAAAGCCTGATTCAGAAACCTACAAAGAACATACTCGTAAATGTAAACGAATGTTTAGGTTAAAGGCAGAATTTAGTCACGGGTAGAAATTCATACCCCCATGTTTATTCAAAAACTTGTTCTAAAAGAAAACAGTTAAGGAAAGAGTCATAGACGATGCTCAAACACATGTAAATTTTTACGAAAGTTCAAATAATATAAAGGCTTTCTGCAAAACATTATTCGGAAAGAACATGTGAATTCCTATCTCTCTTTTGTATGTTTACATCATTATGAAGTTGAGATGTCTTCTTTGTTAAGTGTCGTTCATAAAAGGGCCCTCTTTTATAAATCGTGCTTATTTAAAAAAAACACGAAATACTGAAACATTTTTAATGCAAAATTAAATACCAAGGGGTAAAACAAAAACCCGAACATAAAGCATGCAAACACTTAAGAGTAAAATAAAAACTCGAAAAAACACAAGTCATGCTAAGAAATGTAAATATTAATATTATATAATGGTAAAAACTAAGTATTAACTTAGTTTAAACCAAATTTGTTCATACAAAGTTGCCCCTAAGTTGTCATTGGGGACTTACTAAACCTAACTTCACCCCAAATGGGACCGCGGGTAACCACCAATTGTTCTCAAAAAAAAAGTGAGGGTTGATAAACACTTTCACTAGACATTGGGGGGATTATCTTCATCAGCAGGAGGAACGACTTGAGATGGTGAGGCTTGGGCAGTAGCTTCATCAGGCACGATCTCATCACCCATTCGAACTTTGACTTCAGGTGATGAAAATTTTTGACTTTGCCTAGACTTTTCAATCGCCTCCTTAGTTTTGGCAATTGCAGCTTCTAAGTCAAAATTTTCTTGGCCCATTTCTGTCAATGTATCAACCAGGAATTCAAATAACCCAAACTCACATCAACATTGCCTTATCCTCAAGAGCCTCGTAATCTTTCTCCCATTGTTCAATATCGGATCTCAACTCATCTTTTTCAACCAAGACAGCATTATAAGAAGCTTGCAAAGGGGCAGGAGATCTTTCCAGAAATTGAATCTTGTTTGAAGATTCACGGAGGTCCTCTTGGGTATGAGTAAGTTATTGCACAAGCTCACCAACATAAGCCTCCTTCTGGTCCAACAAAGCCTTCAAGCTTCTTATCTCTTCAGTAGCATGGGAAAGCTGCTCCGCAAAGGAAGACTCCAGGATGTTCTTATCATTGCCAGCTTGACTTGATGAAGCTTTCTCGATGGCAAATTCCGCTGCAATTACTCTGATTTGCTGCTCCAAGGTACACTTCTCCTCCTCTACTACCTCCATATCAACCTGAAGACTCTCGAATTGCTCCTTCCATGTATCAGCCTCGGTATGATAGTCATTCACTAATTGCTCCGTATGAACGATCCTTTTCATCAATTATGTACCAATAAGATTGATTTGCACAAAAAGAGAAGTTAGATACGATAAAGGATATTAAAAATATGGAACGATATAAAGGATATTTTTAAGGACAATTGTACAATCTTGTTCATCCAAGTTAAGAAGCTGTGACTTTCCAACTTAGACTTCTCAACCGGTCCTATTAGAGGCTTCAACCACACATCCGCCTAGAAGATCCCCATTACTAGAAGATCCTACTTAGACAATAGAAGGCATGGAATTAGGGGCAGATGAAGGAGCCATAGATGGAATAGGAGGGGGAGGAGAAATAGCAACAGGCGCGGTAGACGAAAGTTCCACTGAAGCAAATGGAGGAAAAATAGCAAGAGGTGCATCCTCTGAAACTGTGTCAAAGTCTTGGTGGAATAATTGTTCAATTTATTCATTCGCAGAGGAATGAGTTGCATCTTCAGGAGCGGAATGCTCTGACTCTGGCACGGAAGATGGATTAGTAACTGGAGCAGATTCGTCGTCAGACACGACCTCTCTTATCCGTGACCTCCGAATAGGCGAACATTCCTCCTGCTCTTCCTCATCTTCCAAGGTCCGAGACCCACTTTCTTTCCTTTTTGATGAAGAGGAGTTCACAATAATTTCTTGGGCCTTGGACAAAGAAAGTTTCGAAGTAGATACAGCAGCAGCAGAGACCCCACGAGCGGGAAACCCTAACAAATAAAAGGGATTAGAGAAGCTTAAAAGGAGGAAGAAAGGAAATATAAAAAAAAACCTACCATGGGTTTTCACTTTCCAACCAAACCTCGCCGAGAGGTACTTCCAAGAACGTTCTTCTATTGGAGCGATCAACAATAATTTTTCTACCCAATCACGAAAATCGGAGACCTCCTCAACGGTTCCCATGGTTGCTGCAAAAAGAAAAAAAAAACAATCACGTTACTGAAGATTTATCAAAAAAAATAAAAATAAAGAAGAAAGTGAGCAAAACTATACTCACGTGCAAAGTTCCACTTCTCAGGGAAGGGGAGATTTTCTTGACCTACCAAACCTTTAGTAGGGATAACAACATATCGGACATACCACCCTCTATCTTTATCATCATCAGGTATAACCAAAACTCTTTTACTCTTAGCTGCAAGAGTAAAAACTCCTTGGCGGAACAACATAGGGGAATAGAGATGATGAAAAGTAAAAGGAACTGAAGCTAAGGTGGCCAAATATATAAGGCATGCTGTTGCCCTCCAGTTAAGAGGACCGATCTGTCCCAAGCACACATTAAAAAATTGACATAATTCTATAATGACAGGGTCGATGGGAGGCTCGAATCCTAAAGTAAAGCGGTAAGTATACACAAAAGAATACCCAGTTCTGTAAGAGGTTATTCCATGATTCTCATTGGGAACAAAGACTGGAAAGTCTTACAATAGCAATCTCTACGCACGAGTGAAACTAAACCCTCATTGATTTGAGTAGGGTAAAGATCATCACAATCATGAGATATCATAGAAGGAAGCTGTTTTCTTATGGCCTCACTATCCTTTACAAAAGAAAACTCAACAGGAACAATCTCATCAACTTTTGGCTCACGAAGTGGTTCGTTAGGTTCTCTATCTTAGAAGAAGATCTAGAAGCTCTAGCCCTAGAAGAAGACAAAGAAACATTAGCCCTAGAAGATGGCGGGGGAGTAATGTTGCTAGGAGAAGAAGAACCCCTAGAAGGTGTATAACTCAAGCTTCTTAGTCTACCATCCCTCCTACTCCGGATTGGAGCAGAAAAAAGAGATAGTTCGTCTACAATGATAACCTTCTTGGGTTCTTGATTTGAGGAAGACATATTTACGTGAAAAAGGAATTTACAAATAATGAAGGAAAGTTAGAATTTTTCATGTAAGCAAAGGCAGGAAATGGGGTATTTATACTCAGAGGCAACCGTAAAAAAAATGGAAAAAACACTGATGTGAAAGTCATAATTAGATCTGTCACTTCGTGACTGATGCAGCCGCAAAAAGCCCTAAAAGGTTCTGATGAATTGTAGAATCAATCCGAGAATGCCACATGGCACGAGCATTAAATAGAAGTGACAAGCGACACATACATTTAGAGATGGATGCAATGGTACGAGTGAAATGACGGCAAATTATTCCCGCCATAAATGAGTATCCACTTACCAAATATTTAATTAATAAATAAATGGTAAGTGGGGGGACTATATGTTACACGTGTAATATTTCTGATGACAAGGCAATCTACGTGGATTAATGGAAACATGACAGCTGGTCAGAAATTTAGAAAGAAGTATGGGACAAAGTGGAAGGGAAAAGTATACACACGAGACAATTAGATGCGGGAGTTCCAGTCTAATTGAGGAGTTGAAGATACACGGTCAGAATGAACCAAGGTAGAATAAAGGGCAGATTCAAAGATCTTCAATCAATGAGCTAAACGTTACATAATCTTCACACAACAGTTATGATTACCAATTGTAACGTTACGTTAATGATATTATTAGTCATTAATGCTCAATCATTAAGAAGAGTAGACGTTATATTAAGAAATTCCCTATAAAAGAGAGTAAAATCTCACTTGTACGGACACATTCGAACCACTACTGAAATATACTTACTTTTATGTGATCTTATTGCTTTCTTATTTAAAAGTGTAATTCTTATTATTCGGTTATCAGAAGCCCGAGTACTTATTAAAATAGATTTGACTAAGAATCTAATTCTTTTGTAAACAATGGTCTCTCTTCGCTCCCCACCCTGAAACTGACCCACGACATAACGCCCATTCGCTTCTCGCGCGAGAAAGCAACGAAGTTCAGTTCATTAGACTGCAGCGCAGTGGAGTGGAGCAGCCACGACACGAAGTTCCTTAAAGGCCCTTTACTAATATAATAGAAGGTAAGACCGGCTTTCACGCAGTAGCTACGCCCTTGCTTCTTGCCCATAGAGAGTTAGGATATTTTGTGAGCTCCTTCGCCTAGCGGAAACCTCCGCTTTTCGGTCGTAATCCCGTGCTTTACCAACGCATTCAAGGGATTCCACCATGAACGGGAGTGGGCGAAGACATGCAACATCCATTTTCAGGGTACATACTCACGTGCTGAGCAAAGAGTTATATATCACACTCATTCACAAGCGCAAGGTGCGGCATCTGCCTGAACAGGGAGAGGATTTCCCTAAAACAAAGATATGCATGTCAGGAAACAATGTGAAGTCACCCTATTTCACTGTCCAGGGAGCGGACAAACACTTTGATATTGATTGTGAAATCTAAGTCGTAATGAAGGACTATCGTCAATGCCGCCGGAGCCGCTAGATCCCACAACAACAATCTTCAAACTGGATAAAAAGTCATCCCGATGTATACTCACAAACTCTTTCACGAGATGGACTTGAACCAGCATCTCTGGGAGAAAAAGACAGGCCCAGAGAAAAACCTTTCATTTTGATCATGAAAAAAAAAAGAAAGAAGAGAGGGAACCTGGAGTTGGCGCCCACATAATAGATTGCTTGCTTACCAAGCCATCATGGCTTTCATTCTTCCAGTTAGATTATTCTGCTTCGTCTCACCCAGGCTGCCTACCCGCTTTCCAGGGTAAGAAAGGTCATTTTATATGTGGAGGGAACTCTATATAAGACTCAAAAAATCCAAACAAGCTATCTCATTTGACGCTCTCCAAATTTCCCCACCAGACATCACCCCCAAGCTAGGTAGGAAATGACCCCGAGTTGATTGCTTGTTTCGTTTCCTGCGTCACCCACAAGGAGAGAAAGAGGGGTGAGTACTACTATAGGGCTGACTTCATCCTCTTCTCTAGCTATGGCTTCTTTATCATGGAATAGGGGTTCTGGATTCATGAACGAGAACTCGTTTTGCTTGTTGGCTGGCTTATGATTGTTTCCTATCCCAATTCAACATATTCCTTTTTTTTTTCTCCTGCTTGGTAGCAAGCTTGTGTGCGAGCTTGGTCCGGTTTCATTTCCTAAAGCCCACAGAGAAGGGTGTGGAGCCTCCCTTTCCATGCTGCTCCCCATTCTAGTGTGTTGGCGTCGATGAAGGTTTGAAGCCTCTTATGTGAATTTATGAAAACCCGAAATGTCGGTAATGTTAGAAGACGACTTACGACATATGATGGTGAGATGTCATAGGTCGGTATATCTTTGAAAACTCAGACTCCTTAGACAAATAATATCTTTCCACTCCTTTTATTCCAAAGCTGCCAAATATCATTCTGTGAGACTTTGCCTTCGACCACCGAAGTTCCTTCCACGGGTGGATTCCTGGGAACCTGCGGTAGCCCCTCTTACCCTGCGTTCGACATGATGTTAACGACCTCTAAAAAGGGTTCTACATCCTGTAGCATACTGCTCAAGCTATCCATTATTCTCTGTATAGAGTTAATATCGTGAAAAAAGGACCTTGTTAGTGTTAGCTCTAGATATTTTTCGCTCTTTTTATTACGATCAAGAAAACTGGCTGGCCATAAGGTGGTCTATCACCTCGGTTGGGGAGAAAAGCGTTTTTGTTATCGGAAAATCCCTCTCCACTTTATTAAACTCTTCTCTTAGGCGAGAGCTCACTCAATTCCTTTTTAAACTTTCACAGAGCTCTCCTTTCCTTGGAGTGAGATGTGCTCCAAACTTGAACTCAACTTCCTTTTTTCACCAACATCCTCTTCTCACTCAAGAAACTGATGAAAGTCCTTTCCCTTTGCTGTAGCTTTCACAGTCCCACTCCTCCTCAGACTAGACTGGGATGCATTGCCGTACCTTCATACCTTCGCTCACCGTTAGAGTGCCCTAAACTTGTGCTTTGATTTACAGAAGGTATAGCCAAAAAGACAAGTTTTGACTTGTTCATCCAAGGTCTTTCTGCACTACGAAGCCAATATTGAAAAGTCTTTCATACCGGGTTCTCACTGAACGAAGTCTTTCTACTAGAAAGTCTCCGAGGCCTCCTTCCCTTGTGCTTTTATGCACATGGAAGTACCTTTTCTTATCAATTCGCCTTCATAAACAAAATAGGAAAATTTAGTGACTACTATTTTAGTGTTCACCCTCTCATCCCAAACTTACCCTTTTTCCACGGAAGCCCTCCCCTCACTTTATTGTTCTTCATGAGTGGGAAGAAAGAAAATCTCGACAGACTCTTTTAGGTTTCTCGGGCACCAAGGAAGATTTCTCCACGATCAGTTCCTGCTACTCCGGGCGTAGTCCCTGGAGTCTTTCTTCTAGTTACTAAATTCTTTGACGGCTTGCTTCCATTTAGGTTTCAATAGCATCAGGTTCACGGAGCGAAGATGCCTCAAGAAACCATTTAACCTTATTCGAGTCTTTCGAAGAAAATTTTATACATTTTGTATTTCAACGTTAATTTCAGCAAGTTGTGGGGGAATGTCGAGAATTTGAGCAGGGAGGGCCATGGATCCTTCTTAACCAAAAGATTAATCATCATAGGTGTAGCCTAAAATATATTCTGTATATCATCATATGCATTGATATTTCTTTGTCTCGAACCTTATACCCCTATAATAATGGTAGAGTTAGGGGTGGCCCCAAAGCGAAATTGACCAGTGGTTCTTGGTCGAAGATCCAGTAGGTAGCCACTCCTTTCTCAGAGAATCGTACGTGAGACTTCCACCTCATACGGCTCCGTACCGAGCTTCCGTCGTTGGCCTTGGCCAACATGTGTATTTGAGATATTGTCCTCGG
The DNA here is from genome assembly GCA_005239505.1 of Nicotiana paniculata. Lineage (NCBI taxonomy): Eukaryota > Viridiplantae > Streptophyta > Magnoliopsida > Solanales > Solanaceae > Nicotiana > Nicotiana paniculata. The sequence goes on along the minus strand of ML323506.1, from coordinate 7,515 downwards.
GCTGAGGATTGTCCACATGAATTTGTTGAGGTGTTTACACAGTCCTGTGGTCCTCTTTTATATTCTGTCAAGAGTTCAAATTACTCCACCTAAGAAGAACGAAAAGAAGGAATGGAAAAGAAAAGGGGGAGCTATTGTGAAGCCTAGAAAGGCGGAAGTGGAAAATTGCTTATACCGAGTTCCCCAACATCAGCCTTTCAAAATCTCAAAGGCGCAATCCAGTTAGGGGTGGAACTGCGTTTTATCACTGCCAAGCTTCCGGTAGCGAGAGCACGACCACTTATAACCGACTTACTTGATAATGCCTCCACCCTTTCTGACCTCTACCAACTGAGTGACGAATTGGATAACCCATAAAGGGGAGCAAAGCCCCTTTTTTGCTCCCTCTATTTATAGAAAAAGGGCACTTCTACCGTCGTTTAAGTGACTCATAGGGCTTCCCTCAGCTCAGTCTTTTTGGTTCTTGAGAATGGTCGCCACTTCTCCCAAGACCGGAAAGATTATCCCTACCCGATGGATCTACATCCATCCCTGAATGTCGTCGAGTACTGTTAACTTCCCCATCATTCTTGTAACTGTCACCTTGCTAGGGAGTTAGACTATGCTTAGTTATCATTTATGTGTGCGTTGTGTGAGTTCTAGCTAGGAAGCAAGCACTGCAAAGGTTTGACAGGGCAGCTCAACTGGTAAAAAAGGAGATGGTACCGAAGCGGGAGCTTTTATACGCTACTAGTGCAATGACTAGTCTAATCTTAACTTCTAGTTTGATCAGGGAAACCACAAAAAATGAATCTGCTAATGAAGGTTACAAATTCGGTCAAGAGGAGGAAACTTATAACATCGAATTCCTTTTTAGCTTTGGCTCGGAAGAGGTCGTCCTTTGAGCCCGTATTGGAAGGGAATCTTGGTTTTTTTAATTATAAAAGAAACCCCAGGAGTTACGTCTTATTCCTGAGGAGATGTTTGATCTCCCGCTTTCCCTTCCAATCTTATGGTAATTAGGCCTCGGACGTGATTCGTATTTGGTGCTCTTTTCTATTGGGTGCTTAATTCCTTAGCTAAGCTAATGATTTAGATGCGGAATCTGAGCTAAGAAGACCTTAAGCGGCCCCTATATATAATAACTTTAATAAAGCTCTCAATTCAGAGGTTCTATCCGCATTATAGGAATGGCTCAAATAAAGGGCCTGTTAGGTGATTACTTTTCATTTTATATAGCTCTAAAACCTTTCTTTTTCTTTCACTTACTGACGTTTTCTCCAACCCTGCCTTTTTCTTTATTGGGATTCTGCTTGAAACTAGTCTCGTCTTCGTATATTTTCTAAGAAGTACTCCTAGTCCGGCAAGACTAAGAAAGATGCTATCAGGCCTAGTTACCATAAGAATGGAAAGGAAAGTGAAGGAAAAAGACCATTTCACAAGAGCTTCAAGAAGAGTGAATTGAATTAGCGGGCCGCCAATGATAGCAGCAGTTCAGATGTCGGCGGCTATCACAGCATGCGCTCGAGTCCAATGGAATTTTAAAATGAAGACAATTTTATTTTTTTCAAAACGTGTTGCAGAACGATCTAGAAAGCAATTGATATTGATAAAGTGCTTCAGGAGAGTGAGATCCAAGTGGCATATCAAAAAGACTTATCAAAATCGCCACCATATGAGACTTGCAAGGCATGCGCTCCTTTCTTAAGGCTTGGGGGGGGAGGGGTGTACACACCACTCCATCTGAAGTGTCACAAAAGGCTGTTGCACCCCGGCAACAAAGCAAACCACCAAAACTAAAGTCACAATTTCAGGCCTTCGGAGCCGGTGATCTGTTTGGCCTAAGATCCTCTCTCTTACTTGACGAAGCGTGCAAGAAATTTATCCTTTCTATTAGGGGTAGAACTTACTGAACATCTACCAAAATGATTGTTATTTAGCCAGCGCCCTCTTTTGGGTATGAAGGTACTAAGAGTCCTCTCACTACCAACCAGCGATATTATCTAGCAGGGTCTTGCCGGTATCAGGTGTTGAATGAACATATCAAACAAAAGCGAGCAATATAAGCCCTTCTCCGGCCTGGGAAAAGTAGAAAACTCTAGAAGCTAGGGTTTTGTTCACCTTTGGATACGAACACTATTCCTTTCTCAGCAAAAACACAATATCTCACGCTCTCTCTCTCAAACCCAGCCAAAGGAGCACATCTAGTTGAAAGATTCTCATTCTTATTTAGAATGGGAAGATCTTTCCGTTTGTAAAAGCTTAAGTAATTTCCTCTTCTTCCTTCCCTTCCATTAGTAGCTCGACTACCCTTGCTTATGTCCTTTGGTATCTTATCGTATAAGATAGCTCGATGGTGGTCTTGTGGAATCTTTCTGAGTGACAACAATGGGTCCTATGTTAGGGAGCCTGGTTTTCCATCTATTGTTTAGTGTTCAACCATTTTTAGAAAAGTCTAAAGGACATATTCGTTACCGCTCTGTAGCTAAAGTAAAGGCTCTAGAACATAGTATATGCCTAGAACTAGTGATGCATACAATGCGGTATCTCTTGGAATTGGAGCGAATCCAGATGAAATTTACCAAGTCAAAGCAAGGGGTTGAAAAAGCGCGGTCCACTTTGTACGTTTTCTCAGCAGACTAGTCAGGCATTTTAGAAAAGGGAAGGGAACTTCTCACCCCGAGGGAAGCGGGAATAGGTAGCTTCTAGAATGGAAGCTTCTCTATTGAGTAAGGGTCGGTGTTTGCAAAAATGCCGAGCCGACGTGGTCAGGTACCAGTAGTGACAATAGCAAAGGGGTTGTGCGAGTGGAATGACCCAACTGGACCTAGTCATCCCAAACCGTTTTGCGGTTTTTGAGGACCCTGAACAAGAAGAGGTAAAGATGCCAGATCTANTGACCCAACTGGACCTAGTCAGCCCGAACCGTTTTGCGGTTCTAGAGGACCCTGAACAAGAAGAGGCAAAGATGCCAGATCTGGACACTGCTGAACCGGAAGAGATTGCTCAGGATGAGTGTTTGGGTAACAAAGCCGATGAGGGTGTAGTCAAGGAGAGAAATCCCGAGGAGAGTGATTTAGCTCATAGAAGCGAGGATCTGGAAGAGAGGGTCAACTATGGCAGTGACTGAGAGGGACTTCTCCGCTGCCTCACTTTTCAAGCATTCCGCGAGCAGGCTAGCTATCATCTCTTCAGTGAAATTCCTCGGTGCACTAGATTTAATACCTGTTAAATAGATTCTTATAATATTACAGTTATCACATCATCATCACTATTGTACTTCTCAGCCTTCAGCCTAACTAATTCTTCCACCATATTTATGACTGGCTTATTTTCCCCTCCCTCTCTAAACGATAAAGTTCTTCAAATCCCTTGCTCTAAATTTTGACTGGTTCGAAAGGACCAGGAGGCAAATGTCTATTCAATAGAAGAAGTTGTTCGACCTTTCTTTCATTTAGTTTGAACCACTCGAAACAAAAGAAAAATCAGACTCGAAGATGACTCGTAATCAATCCAGATGTTAGACCATGGCTACTAGGATAGATATTATAACAACAAACTACCTGGTTTAGCTAGCTGGAAGCTCCGCATCGTGAACTACATCGGAAAGGGCATCCGATCTCTCTTTTATGGGTTGTTTCCCTCGTATTTGACCTATCCAAGTTAGCCCTCCCAAGCGGACAAAGAGGTGGATCATCTGATCTTGAAATAGGTCATACCGGCTATCCCGATCTTTTATCTGTTCATTTCGTCAGGTATCTGAATCATACGGTTCCGAGAATTTTTCTTTTCATATTCATTCTACAGGACCAAAACGAGGCCTTCCCTTGCTAGTTGGAATAAAAACCTCAACAACAATCTTCAACTCACTGCCTCCACAGAAAGATTGGTCACTTTCTTTTTTTGGATTAGTCTCTTAACTCAAATTCTCTCCATAATGGTACAACAGATGGCGCAATGCTACCTACGTGCTAATTAGCTTTCGATGTATAAGATTTAATTAGCGCACTTTCTGCCTGTCCTTTCCTTACTCTGTCGATGGTATGCCTGAGATGGCAGTCTTTCTCCTTGGCTTGTGCTCGAGATCCGATGTTCGAAAGACAACCAATCCTTCTCCAGTAACCATTCTGAGTAGGAGTTCGGATCTATGTTCAAAAGAGGGGGTCTATTAGCAGAGCTTCGATAATCAGGTTCTTGCCTTGCATTGGTTTTCATTTTTCAATATCTGGTCACTAGTTTGAAGTTAGTGCTCCATGAGTGTATAGTGAATCTAATATTCTTATTTACTTGTTGGACAGGTTTGAGTGTGGATGGAAAGTGAGTGCCGACTTTTCAAAGAGATATTTGTATCCATCCTTTCCAACAGGAGAAGGCTCCTTCTTGCTCTTTGGCTTTATTAGCGTCAGCTGAGGCCTCTCTTTGATCATTCCCGTGTTTCGGTGCTTGCCCTTTATTTTAAGAATAAATATCTTCATCGATCTCCACTACGGCTGTCACTCCTACTGGATCAGGATACTTGTTTTTGCATGTTACAAGAAGGTCATTTTGAAAATACTTTCTTAATGTGGTGAATTAGCTTCTCCCTAACAGGGCATTCTATGCCTCTTCAACTTACTTTCCCCTGCCTCCTACTATCTAGTTGCAATCCTTCCCTTAACCCTAATCATGCTTGAGACATGGAATTGGATTCTTTTCATGATTTCGATCTGCTTACTTTGAATAAAGATAAAAAAATAATAGATAGGCGGAAAGTTCAGAAAGGTCAAATCTTTGATGATTCCATCATCTATGATTGAGTTGCGAAAACTTCTTGATAGGTATCCGGGAGGGGAAAATAAGACAGTCATAAAACTTCATCATCTCAACCTCTTTTTGTGCAAAGAGGAAAAAAAATATTCCGACCTTCTAGCCTCGAGTAGTGGTAAATGATTGTTGAATATAGTTACTCACCTCATAGCAAAATTTACTCTATGGGGTGTATACCGGCCGGGTTGCTGCCCCGAGGACCAAACCTAGCTGCTGGAACAAGCCCGAGCGATCCAAGGCTGATGAGAACCAGCCCATAAGATAGGCTGATCAACTTGATAGAGAACCTTTTTTTTTACAATTATGAATGTTTTATGGAATAAAAAAACTTGAAAAGAACACATATTGACCTTCTTTTTTTATTTCCAGTACTTTGCAATTTTCACACATCTTTTGCCTATCTCGATAATGTTTTATTTTAGGATGACACTATTAGCATGAAAATAAATAGTAGTAAAAAGAACCCGTTTTGAAAAATAGATGTGAATCATAACCCAAGGAGAAGATAGGACTCTTTACCAGTATCATAACCTCTCAATGGGAAATGGAACTTAGATCACGATGTGAACCTACTTATGAGTGGAATTTTGTTGACAAGCAAATTCCCCGGGAAAACAAACTTTTCTTCAATTGAGATGCTTTCTTCATTTATGGATTCTTTGCGAGATTCGGTTAGTGTGAAGTGTGATCCTGGCTCAGAAGGAAAAGCTATATGCTTAACACATAGAGTTCGATGTACAAATCATTTAATAATATTTCAATTTCTTTAAAATAACTCACGAAACTGTGTATGTATCGCTCACCCAGCGCCAAACTGGTAACTCCAATCAATGAAATAGCGTAGGAAAATTTATTTAAGGGTTAATCAGTTTTTATTTCCTATAGAGTTCAATATATGTTAGTATCATTTTGAAGCAAAATGGCCTAGGAAAATAAATTACAGGGTGAGTATTTTTAAAATTTTAATCAATTAGTATGCATATTAAAACTTGGTCATTAAAATTTCTATTTTATTGGTTAAAATAATTAAATTTCAGTTAAATTGTTTACAAATTTATCTAAACAAGATAAATGATAAATATTGTATCTAGAATTTTTTTTAAAGAAACAATACATAAGTTGAACTTCATTACTATTTTTGTTTACAATTTTTTGTTAGACTAAAAATAATGGAGCTCTAAGAAAGTATATTTTCATATTTCTTATGAAAATACACATTTAAAATACATAGTCATTGCATCTAAAGAAAACTAAAAAGAGTATACAATTACAACTTTTTTTATTTTGGCTATACCTTTTTAATTAGTCAAGAAAAATAATGGAGGTCTAGCCATTCTTCTTTTTACTAAAAAATAAAAGTATACAATTGAAATAAATAATCATTTGCATATAAGAAAAAACAACAAGAAATACACCATTAGTACTTTAAAAAAAAATTGATTTGGCTAAAATGGTGGAGTTCTAGCTAAGTTTTTTCTTTTACAAATTTAACTCCGAAAAAATGCATAGTTGAACCAACTAGCCATTATCTAAAAATAAATTTAAAAAATACAAAATTGGGGTAAGGTATGCATTGTATATTAAGATGAAGCAACAAGAAAATATACAATTCTAACAAATAAACTATTGTATATGACTATGTGACAAGTAGAAAAAAATATCTGGAAAGACCCGACCGATCATTTTGAGATTATTAGCCCCGATCCCCTATTTACTGCTTTTCCCGTATCTTTTTATGCTTATGTGACTTGCCGGGAGGTGTTGTTTTGGTTTCGGAGTGATTTGAGACACTTGGTCCCTAAAACAGAAGCTTAAGTTCTAAGACATTAACCGTAGTCGGAACTGTGGGGAGAAGGCTTCGGAATGGAGTTTCGTTAGCTCCATTGGGTGATTTTGGACTTAGGAGTGGTGTCCGGATTTTTGATTTGGAGGTCCATAGTTGAATCAGGCTTGAAATGGCAAAAGTTGGATATTTGGTAAGTTTGACTGGGAGTGGACTTTTTGATATCAGGTCCGGATCCCGACTCCATAAGTTGGAGTAGGTCCATCATGTCAATTATGACTTGTTTGCAAAATTTGAGGCCAATCAGACGTGATTTGATAGGTTTCGGCATCGGTTGTAGAAGTTTGAAGTTTCAAATTTCATTAAGTTTGAATTGGAGCGTGATTCATGTTTTGCTTGTTGTTTGATGTGATTTGAGGGCTCGAGTAAGTTCGTATGGTGTTTTAAGACTTGTGGGTATATTTGGTTGAGGCTTCGGGTGCATTTCGAATCATTTTCGGATTCATTTTGGACTTGTGAGAGTTGTTGAAGCATTATAGCTTCTGGTGTCATCGCACCTGCGATGCGGTTGGCCGCAGGTGCGGACACACCCATGCAAGAGGAGGATCATAAATGCGGTATGGAGGAGCTTGGCCTGTGGTCGCAGGTGCGACATGAAGGTCGCAGATGCGGAGTCGCTCTGCGGAAGGTTGAATGCAGAAGCGGAGAGGTCTGAGAGGTCTGAGAGGCTTTGGGATTGCAGAAGCGGAGTCGCTGCTGCGAAAGGTTGAACGCAGAAGCGGAGAGGTCTGGGAGGCTTTGGGATTGCAGAAGTGGGATCGCATGGTACGCAGAAGCGGAAACCCTGGCCATAAGTGGAACCGCACCTGCGATGGTTTTTCTGCAGGTGCAGTGTTGGTTGATTTCCCAATGCACACGCAAGTGTACGTGGTCGACAAGTAATATAG
>ML323504.1:0-26250 GCA_005239505.1 Nicotiana paniculata | reverse complement strand
ACCAAAATAAGAAATACCGAACCGTACCGAAATATTTTGGTACGGTATTTGGTATACACAGTTTATAAACCGAATACCGAAATACCGAATCGAAATTCTTAAATACCGAACCGAAGTAACGAATGCCCACCCCTAGCCATAAGGGTGTGATTCGAGCGAGGTCGAATTTATTACCCGTTGTTTCATTTCTGGGAGAATGTCACTTGTCATCGTATCGTTTACGCGTGTACTGTGGTGAGTCCTGCTTGCTTGATTTTGCTTTCATTGGAGGAGGCTGCGTTTTTGGCGAGTCCCTTGCTTGATTTTGCTTCTATTGGAGGATGCCGCGTTTCATGGCGAGTCCCAGTTCGCTCGATTTTGCTTTTATTGGAGAACGCTTATGTACTTGTTTCGTATCGAGGAAAGAACGTGGTACGTTACATCTAAACGAAATTTACCTTGGTCCGGCAAGTCGACGACATGAGGGGTGGCGCTGGGCTGATGCTCGCTTCATCTCGTGCTCGACTAGTGGTTTCAGGTTGGGTAATTGCGTCGGGCCTCGCCGTTAACTGCGTCTAGGTTTCTCGCGTGTTGGTTTTTCGCATTGCTCGTTGAGCGATTGGAGCCGAGTCCCAGTCTGAACCCATCCGATATGCGTGAACAAGGGGAAACATGTCAAATTTTATTCACAAATCATCTAGTACATATAGGTGCGAATATTAGGCATGATGTGCACGATTTTCGAAGGGTCACATAGCAGGCTACCATCTCTTCTTAGGAGGTAGAAGTGTGAGTTGGTGTGTGAGGTGCGGGTTGGGCTAAGACGCTGGTATGGCATCGGTTTTAGGTGGAGATCCAACCAGGCTGGGCTGGTTACTTTGACCATTTTCCTCTTACTTTTACAAGGTGCTGCGTGCCTCGTGGTGGTGAGGCCACGACAGCAGGGGAGTGGTGTTTTGGCCAGCCCTAGATCTAAAGGAAACTAGAAATTGGCTAGGAAATCCCCACAGACGGCGCCAAATTGTTTTACCAAAAATGTGATAAATACCTTTATGAGAAATTTATTGAATAAAGTAGAGGGTTAATCCTAGGCAAACATAATTAACTTTAGATCTAGATGAAGTAACTCGCAATACTCATACAAGATCGAGTGTTCACTCTTCTTTCTGGTTTGTAAATAGATATCAAATATAAAACGATAAGCTTACATCTTTAGAGCAATGTTCGGCGCTTGTAAGAATCATAAAATAGAACAATGCTATTGATACTTATGTGATTTATCTCAGTTGGGGTAGCTGTGAGGTCATTCCTCATCAGCTACTGGAATCTCCGCCCTTCGTCTTGTTAGATATTCTCTTCTATTCCCCTTCTTCTTTCCAAAAGTCCCCCTTTGCTTTGTTCTCTCCCCTCCTATTTATACTTCTCGCATTCTCATTTGTTCAGTGGTCTTTTACCAACAGGTCCTTCATTGGTCCTGCTTTTTCCTCTTTGCCTCTAGGCTGTCTTTTCTCCATTCGAGCTCATCATTAACTTGACTTTGAGCACGGCCGAGATAGTTGGCAAGGTTGTACTCTACAAGCGTGGGCGCGACTCAGTCGACTCCCTATTGCTTCTATATCACGTCGACCTTGTGGACATATTTTGACCCATACAATCTACGGTCGTTACACCGTCAGTGCATATAATTTAAAAATCGTTTCTATTGTGGTGATGTATTTGCACAAAGTAACCTATTTAATAACATTAATTAGTAACCTAGAATAAATGGTAATTTAACCTCATGTTAATCTACATCGTTACACTGTGAGTGCAACTCAAGTCCTTTTTGATTGTGGTGATGTATTTATGCAATAAGGTAAATAATCTATTTAATAGCATTGATTATTAACCTAAAATAAATGGATATAATAGTTCGGGCATGTGAATGGGAGATGCACAAATGTCCTAGTGAGGAGGTGTGAGGGATTGACAATGGTGGGTCTAAGGAGAGGTAGAGGTAGGCCGGAGAAGTATTGGAGAGAGATGATTAGGCAGGACATGACTCATCATCTGCTTATGGATGACATGGTCCTTGACAGAAGGGTGTGGGGGTGGAGTATTAAGGTAAAAAGTTAGTGGGTGGTCGACTGTATTAACTTTCCATACCAGTAGTATTAGTATTATTCTAGTACTTGCTTATTTTTTTTCCACCTTCACCAGGTAGGAGTAAGGTATGTGTACACACTATCCTCCCCAGAACCCACTTATGGGGTTACACAGGGGTTGTTGTTGTTAATGTTGTTGTTGTTGTTGCTAGAACTTCCTTTATCTTGAATTTCTACTACTACTTGTTGTTGCTTTTGCTTTAGTTATCTTGTTATATTGCTGTTGTCACTGCTTCCTTTTTCATGGCTTTTAAACTACCGTATTTCTTTTTCAAAGTCGATGTGAATTTGCTTTCTTGAGCCGTGGGTCTATCAGAAACAACCTCTCTACTTGCACAAAGTAGGGGTAAGGCCTGTATACACACTACCCTCCCCGATCACACTTGTGGGATTACATCGGATGTGTATTCTACACTGTGATTGCATATAACTTAAGTCCTTTCTGATTGTGGTGACGTCTATAGCATACAACCTCAACAACAAACTATGTTCAATAACTAGTTGGATCAACTATATGAATCCATATAATCCATTCCCCTCTACGGGACCCAAGTTTCGGCTTTATGTAACTGAATGTGTTATGCCTATTGATGTTAAAATATTCTATATTCGACCTTATCAAAAAGAAAAAGAAGAAAATAGTCATCCATATTCAACTGTGAAACAGACAAGGTGAAGCCTTGGGGGAATGATATAGCACAATAAAATGTTATTTCTGCTGTACTGATCTCTGTTTCCGTTCTGTTTTTTTAATTTTTGTCAAGATCTTTCTTAGTCTCATTTAGAAACTTTTACCTTTTGATAAAAAAATTACGCTTAGTTCAACATGTAAATGGGAATAAGATTTTTAAAAGCAGCTTCCAATTTGACAATTTAAGTACAATGATTTAACTTGAAAAGAAAAATGAGATGCTGCAGAGGACTTCTATTTTGTTTTCCTTGAAGATGAGAACAATGGATACTAAATTTAGAGGGTCTGTGGGTTGTGTTATAGATAATAGGAGTTTGTTTCAGTTGGCTTGATTATACTAACATTCATGCAAATTCTGTGAAATACTATATGGCTGTAACACATGAAACTGAATAACTATCTTCACCTTCCCAATTAAAGCACTTGAGTTTTCTGTTCTTTTGAAATTTGAATAAGTAACTGCTGAATGATCACAGTTCACATCCGACAGATGGTGTAATACACATAGAGGATGAAATGATGGAAGGTTGTTTGATATTGTTTGTGGATTCTATGTAGCCATCCAAATGCATCAGTTAGTTGGTGTGCAGATATGATGATTTAAGGTGTTAGAAGGAGATAAAGAACTAAAATCACACGGAAAACAGTTGTCATTAAAGTCCTTTAATCTATTGAATCAATGCGGACCTAGATAAGAATGTAATACAATGCAAGTAAAAGACTCGTATCGGCAATATCAACTAATTGGAGTTATGGTTAGAGACTTACATGTCAATGTAGGGATAAAAATGGTATTTAGAAATCTCTAGTTTTAGAGAACCCCTGATTTGACGTAAACACAACTTTTTAGTAATGGAATGACATTGACCCAAATAAATTGGAATGTATATGGATAATTCATATAGTCGACCAAACTAGTCGGAGTTGAGGTTTAGTTGATTGCTTGATAAGTTGATATATAATTGACAACTGAAAATACAGTTTTCAAGTGTTAATACTACCATTATGTTCCACCTTTTAATCTTTTGCAGCTGCCTTCCTTGTGGGCATATATATGGTTTGTCATGTATCAAGAAGTGGTTGCAACAAAAAGGAAGTTTAGGAAAGGTATTTCTCATAATAATTTGGTTCTTGTTTTATGCAGTATTTTGACATCCTTTTTTCAGTTGGCCCCTCACATTCTTTCTTTTGTTTTGTTTGTAGTGCCCTCAATGTAATAAGAAATGCACATTGAAGGGTGTCCGAGTGCTTTATGCTTCTCGTCTTCATGCTGTTGATGAAGAGCTTCAAAAGGTCTTCATTTGATGCTTATATTTTGAAGCTTGCTCCATGAGATAGTGACCCAATCCCTTCCTCTTTTGCAGAAAATCCGATCTCTTGAATCTAGATGTTTTTCTCTTGAAAAAGAGGTAAGAGAAAAGAAGAAAGGTTTTTTGATTTTTTAACTGCTATCTCCTGGTACACCTTAGGTCTAACCTATAAATGAAGATTCACAGTAGAGACTTTCAAGCTTTTCCATGTAGCCAACACAAACTGCTAGAGGCAGAAATACAGGACTGACCAACTAAGGCATTCGATCATCTGTCGGCGAGATAGATCGAAAAAGTGAAAGCTTGATGAAACCTTATGTTAGAAAAAGAAAAGAAACAAAATGACGATTTGATGATGGTTATCTTTTTATGTCTTAGGCTAGGCTCTTCCTTTACTCAATTTAGAAAGAAACAGTGTAGTTGAAGATGATTGTTAGTGTTTTCAAATGGACCAAATTGCTCAAGATTTAAAAACTCAATGTATGTTTTGTATAGAAACCTCTTACCAATTGTTATAGGTAAGGGCGAATCTCTCATTTCTTTAGTTGGTGGAACACTAGGAGAAAGATGAGTTATCAGTGTAGAGTTCAATCATCTAAAATTAGACAGAAATGAGTAAGATAAACATAATTTCTTCCCTCATAATGTTGAAGCTTTTACCAAAAGAAAAGACACCTTTGTTGCCCTTTTCCCTTCTGTTCTCTTCCTCTCCCTTGTACCTTCTTCACCATGTAAACCAGAATTATTTGCTTTTAACAGCTAGCTTCATTGCTCTGTGTAAGGGCATTCAAGTCACCTGTCAGCTTATGCTTCGTCAGGAAGCAAAATCACAGTGGGCCACAACAATGATACTTCTGCTTTAACTGACTTTTGAAAACAATTTAGTCCCCTCTCCGGAGGTGCTAAATTACATTTTTATTCACATGTTCTCATGGTGATTATAAGACGATTTTCAATATGCACAGTGCAGTGATTGGTGTAAGAAAGAAGTTGAGTGGAGGAGGAGAGAAGCTGAGTTGCATAAGCAAGTGGAGCACCTCAAAGAAGTATGTGTCACTCCGTGGCTATTTTTGCTATGTGCTGCTTCTTCACACCTCCCTTCTTCAATGCATCTTTTTTGTTTGGTTGGAAGTGTAGGGGGCTTTTCTTTAGTGGTGGGGAGATGGGGGAGGGGAGGATCAGATTAGATTGTTTCTAGAATCACTTTTCCTGTGTCTTGGTTGTGTTTTTAAGTGATTTGGTTACTACCAAAACACCCATTGTAAATTTTGTTTAGACTTTCTCCTAGGGTTTGCAAAACGAGCTGATTAACTCTACTTCATGTGTGTTTACTCATTATTGCTTTTCCCTTGTTTGAAAACTCCAGCGTTATATTCTCTTTAACCACTGTTAAATTATTTGCACACCCTCTTCCTGGAATACCAGATTGACTTCGGTGCACTTTCTTTAGTACATATTGTGGCCCTCTTTTTCCTGCCAGCATTCCCTTTTAACATTCTTCAGAATATGAGATCTTTCAATGCTATAAGGCAGGTACTTGTTTCGGCTTTTTAAGAAATATTCTTAAATGTGTATATCCTCTTTCTTAGTTTATTTTAGCCCTTTCTTCTTTGGGCTTTTGATTTATTCTGTTGTTTCTTTGGCTTGAGAAAATTTGGATAACAAGTTTCGGTGCAATTAGTAGTGGTATATGTATCTCTGTTAACCTTTGTTCACTAAAGCGGCATATTACTTACTGCATATCTGCTCTTCATAGAGAATAACTTGTGTAGAGGGCTCGCAAAGCGAGATGCAGTGCAGGCCATCTGGACGCATTTTTGGTAAGCAGTCTTTGAGAAATCTGTACTTGGGGATATTGATTATATTGACTACGTTCTATCATCGTTTCACACTGAAGTTCCAGTACCTATCCATGTCGTGCAGGACGCAATATTGACTCCAAATTGGGAAGACGTGAATATGCAAATGCTTTTGTTTTTCAGGTTTGCCATCTCCTGTACTCTTGTCAAATGTGAAAATTGAGCTATATTTTTATTTTTATTTTTTAATGTTTGGTTACTGATAGTATCAACTCAGAAATTATTACTCCTTTATCCATTGTTGCTCCACATCTGTTGCAACTTGTTTACCTGATAGCATCAACAGAGAAATCATTAGTCCTTTATCCGTTGTTTCACATTTATTGCAACTTGTGTACAAAGATGCACTGGAAATATGCTCACCTTTGGGTTAACACTTACCTCAGCATCATCAATAATCTGTAGGTGACTGAGAAAGTAGTATGGATGGTCAGTTCCCTTCCTTCTTATTGTCCCAAAATATGACTTCTGTTCTTTTCTCTCTTACCTCTTCTTTCTTACTGGTTTTGTATGGGAACGAACGCAGCATATGTTTGTCCAATTGGCCCCATTGACTGAAGTTTTAATGAGTTAGTAACCTTATGTTTTATACATTTGTAGAAAGAGTTTCAGATTGATGGTGCTCGCCTATTTGATGTGGATAGCAACGGTGAGAATTTGATGATTGCCAGAAGGCTCGCTGGAATGGGAGGACAGCATATGCTTACCAAAGTATATTTCCTAGGTCGCCTTATTGGAATTCTCTGATGGTTTGCGTTCTGCGTATGTGCTTCAACTTCTTCTACATTTACATTTTGCAGATCAGCCTATTACCTCCGCATGAAAGAGAAGACATTCTGCTTCCTGCGAGCATGAAAACTATCAAGGACTTGCATGTTTCTCCTCATGAAAGAGTCATACTCTTGGCTTCCTTAGGGAAGAAGTTGTCAGTTCTTAGGTCGATAACCTTCCTCTTCCAGCTTCTGCCAAATAATTTCTGCATAACAGCTAAATGTACTTGATCAAAAGAATTACTGTAGAACAGCATTTAGCTTTGATTTTGTGCTTCCCTCCCGGTAGATAGCTTATCTATTTTATCTCTTTCTTTTTTCAGTGCTGAAAACAACCATACTGTTCTGACATATGACTTACCGGTAATAACTCTAGGCCTTTTATAGTTTTGTTTTTGCTTTCAATTCTTAAGTTTGTGTAAAGCTAAAATTGCTCGCACAGTTGTTGGATAATGTATTACTATTTTTGGTTGATAAGCTCTTTGGATGAGAAACTCTCTGCTTGAATGATTGTTGATTAGAGTTCTTATGGAGTAATTTTTCTGTACTTACTGTGTACACACTTTATGCTAACTTGCAAGGCCTGATAAGGTCCCTCATTTTCACATTTAAATGTACAGAACAACCTATTTGATTTGACTGTACCTTCACTATCAGCATCAGAAGACTATCTTTAACACCACCTATTCATCTTGTGAAAGGTGTTACTTTTGATTGATAACTTGAGAGTTGACAAAATGCAAATTTTCGTAAAACAGCAATTAGCTTTTCCTCTGTCCCACCCTCCTAATTCATAGACCTCAAGTCTCAATCTTTTTGCGGCAGAAGATTATTTGCTAAGTTTGATTTTTGCTTCCCTTGTTTCTCTTGAACTTTCTGTTCTTTTGTTTTGATTTTTTCTTCTTTTTGGTTGACTATACTACTTATGCCTGTTGAATTTTTCAAAATCTATACTTTATACCTGGTTCAGAATGTTTGTCTGAATGGTGGGGTTGCATTTTTTCCCTTTCATCTAGTTGTTGGTGGGGGGCCCAACAGTTTGCTTGGGATAATAGTAAAATTTTCTGCATAATTCCCAAGTCCCGTTGCTGGATCATGAATTTTGTTAAGTCCAAATCTACTTTAACTTGGATTTAAATTTCGGTAAGTTGTCAAGTAATTGAAGGAAGTTATTAGAGCCTGTGGGGAATTTCTTACAATCATCAAAGACAAATTCCATGTTTGAAACTTTAAAGAGAAAAAATGTCCTGATTTACAATGTAACAAAATGCATCTCCTGAACTACAAAAAGCACAGCCTTTATAGCATGCTCCCGAATGTCCTGCTGCTATGATTGCTTAGATTCAATTGCTGCATCTTCGACTTTTCTACTCTCAGTAATGTGCTTTCCTGATAATAATCCTTTTGCTAGTGTTATTAGTACCCAGTCCCCCCCCCCCCCCCCCCCNNNCCCCACACACACACACACACAAATATTTGTTACTGTTATTGACCTTTCTCTATAGGATAGGTTTGTTGCTAATTGATACTCCTGGCCAAGTTAATTTGATTCTTTTTGTTTGTCTATTGGAATGTGCAGACTGTTCCTTGGTCATGTTCGTGGGATCCCAACAATTCGCATTACATGTATGCCGGATTACAGGTCCTAAAACATTGTCTGTTCAAAAAATAGTCCCACTTTTCATTTGTTGGGAGTCAAACAAAGTAACTTTGACTAATAATTGTGAATCTATTCTCTTGTTATTTCGACATAGTAGAAAATTACAACTTATATTACCTTTGATGTAGTTTTTAAATATCTAATGTTCAAAAAACGAATAAATATATATTTATTAAAAAAAAAGAATAAATATACCTAATTTAGCTGAGAAAATTTGCCAAATTGACCCACAAGGAATCAAAGTGACAAGCAAGTTGGTATTGAGGGAGCACTTATTTGTTTTCACTAGTTAGTCTCTCTTTCAAGTACAGGCAACACCATTGTTATTTATCGAAAAGAAAAAATAGTTGGTGTCTCTATTCTTTCTTTTTCTCTGAATAATGCATCATATTTTTTGTTGTCTTGTGCAGAATGGTATGGTTATGCAGTTTGATGGGCGTCAAACTATGAAGCCAGTGGAATGTATGACTGGGTTGACAGGCAATCCTGTTCATACTGTGTGCTCTCTTTCAGCTGATCCTACACTTGGTGCTGGCGTCAGACGTGTTCTTTCTGCATCGTCAGTAGGCTTGTGCCACTGGAACTTTGGTAGCGGCGAAGAAAGGTGAATTCTAGTATGTTTTACTGCTCTTCTAAATTTATCTTAGTTGCTTCTTGAGGTGAACAAGTTTTTTCTTAATATCTAATATCGTCTGAGTTGCACCATCCCTTACTGTATCTTTAGAACTGTTAGGATCTGATTCTGATGAATCTTTGCTGAGTACCGACTCAAGATTATTTGCGTTTTTGAATCTCTCAGTGGATTATTCCTGTAACTTGACAATTATAATCATTAACTAACTGCAAATTTAGATCTTAGGAATATTCTTGAAGGAGCCTAACTGCAAATTTAGGTCCACGGTATATTCTTAAAGAAGACTGCATTTTCTGGTCTCTGAGTACATTCTAAGTTTTCACTCATCCTATACAAATGATTGAAGTAAGTAGAAAAACTGGTGAGTGGTATAGAATAACAAATGGATGAAGGCATTTAGTTAACCGTTTTCCAGTTTTTCTTGAAAGAGAAATTGCTCAAGAAGGTGCCGACTGTTGTCATAATTGTTTTTCTAATAGCTTACATGCTGTGGTGAGGTTAAAAGTGAACTGTGCTTAATGCAAATTGTTGCCCACCAAATAGTCCAGCTGGCTAGTACTGAGTACGGTTCAATGGTTATGTTTCTTCAAAATGTAACTTTTTTGTTATGGTAAAACAGTTTATATTGCTAGTACTTTATGGTGATCAGATATCTCAAAAAGTAGGTTAGTAAAAAATCTTATATATATATATATATATTTATATATATATATATATATATATATATATATAAAAATAGTGTTCAAAGTCTTATAATTTATTCAGGCAGCAATGACGTGTGGGAGGTGATTAATTATTTTTTGTTCCTTGAAGTTGTCTGGTAAAAAAGATACTCTTAATTGGAACGTCAAGGTACTTGCTATGTTCTATCGGAAAACAGCCTCTCTAGGGTTTGTTCTTGTTGTTAAGGTTCTGGTATAATGTCAAGGATTTAACATGGTTGTTATTTTCTTATTGACTTTAGTTTAGTTGTGCAGATAAGCATGAATTTGTCTCTTGATGTTTTCATAATGTTACAAGGCTTTACTTATTATTTAAGATCTGCAAGAAAGTATCTTTTTTCTTTTGATAACCAAAATTCCTCATGGACCAGTTGACGCACGGTTGGGAACTCAGTGAATAATAAGCATTCCCCTATACCTTTCTTCACAAATACTAAGCTTTTGTTTGCGGCGGCAGGGTGAGGTGTGGCTAACCCACACACTAGTATCGCTCTTACCGCTAGATCAAAGCCACCCTGGAGGCGGTTTGATTGGAAGAATCTTGAATTTGTTGTAAAGAACTTTCACTACTTGAGTTGTCAATAATACAGTCTTACTTTTTATTCTAGAGGACTTTAAACGTGTTAATGTGTTCAGGTCCTTGTTCACATTTCAACTAACAATTTCCACTAACGTTGAGGGTATATAACCTTCTTAGCGGCAAAGTATATTGTTTTTTTTTGTTTGCAGAATTTTTTGCTCATATGCCAACTGTTTTCTGGTTTTGGATTGTGCTTAAGCCCTAGTTGTAGAAACAATAGCTTTCCTGATAAATTGTTTGAATTTGCTTGAGTATGTCCAGAATTATGTTAAGAGGAGTTGAGTGGATAGCTAGCAGGCACTTATGGCGATTTATATGGATGTAGATCGTACTGGGATCAACTATATGCTTTTTAGTTTACTTTTAAAGCTGGTCTGAGAGATTTTTTGTTGTGAAGGTCTACCATATTGTTATTGATGATTTTGAGAGATAAAAACTTCTGAAAAATTGATGTAATTCATACCGGGGCCAACTATGTGTTTAGTTGACTTTTCAAGCTGGTCTAAAAGAGTGCTTATATTGAAGTTCTGCCTTATTCCCTAGTAGTAGACAGGATTGCTTTCCAAATGAATAGATCTGACTATGCTCAGAATCTTCTTTAAAGGAGTTGAGGGGCAGAATGCATATTATATATGTAAATATATTTGAACCTGGATCAACTGTATGGTTTTGGTGACTTTTCAAGCTGGTATAAAAGAGTTATTATCTTGAAGCTCTGTGAGTGCTTTCTATGAATTCCATGTTGATAACAGAGTTGCATTTATCACTGAAGGCCGTGCTTGGTTCCTGAATCAGAGAATCAAGGAATCTGTATATCTCTGGCTTGTGGAGATAGAAATGATGACATAGTTGCCTCTTTCCGTCCTAAACTGGAGATCATTGGCGACATGGCTGCTTCTCAAGTACCGCTTACTCCGCCAGTAATGGAGCAAGCTGTAGAGGGTTCTCATGTTCTTTACAGGAGAGTGGGTAGCAGATACCAGAAGTTAGGAGCTTCTTGTGCCAAAATGAGTGGCATTCGACTTCCAAAATCTGCTATAATAGATAGAGGGAATCAGAACCCCTTGTTTGCTTCTGGTGATGAAGCAACAATGGAACTGGTGTTACAAGAATTGCCATCTTTAAATGTGGCTCAGCGTATTAAATCTCTCAACGGTCCTATTCGTGATGTGAGGTATACGTGCCTCGTAAATACTGGATTGCTTGGTTGTTTGAGTGATGATAACTTGCAGCTTTGCTCAACCAAGCTCCAATGAAGAAAGGTAACTTATAATAGCTTGTTTTCCGTCTTTGATTGTTTTTAGTTGTGTTTATGTTTACAGTGCAACAGTGCCTTCTCATTCTTTCTTGCTTGACATCTCTATGCCTTTTAGCGGAAAAAAAGAGAGAAGAGAATTGATGTTGAGTGTTTTAAAGTTTTGCCTGCATACTTCAATGTGGTTCATCACCCATCAGAACTCCAAATTAGACTCTTGCTAATTTTGATGTTTGATACCTATTGTGTGCACTGCAAGTATTGCAGTGTTTAGTCTCCCGGTCTTGAATTTGGAGTTTGTCTGTTGTCAATATCTTGATTTATGTAGATGCAGAATAATTACTTCCTACCACTCATGGTATTAACTCAAAGATTTTGCAGTTTCCTGTCAGTTTGATTTTGAATTTATTGCAGGTTGGCTTCGGAAGACTCCTTATAATCAGCAGCATGTTATATGCTTCATTCGACTTGGACTTATCGATGGTATAGTATAGTAGGTAAGAGTGTAGAAATAGGTAAGAGTGTAGAAATAGCATCCTTTTTGTAGCTTTAGGACCCAGCTGAGAGTTAGGGTCCTAGAGCAGGTTGTTGAAACAGTTATTTAATAAAGAGTTTAAGTTGTATGCACCAATAAAATATTACGTCATCAAGTAAAACTGACTTGCAACAACAGTTTATCCTTCTTATCATGTTTGATATGGTAGCTTGAAAACTAAAGAGCAAGTTATAACCAGTTAAATTGGATTGACAGTGTAGAAGTTTTCTACACTATTTATGTATATTACTTAAATTATTTATTGGTGAAACGGAAAGAGCTATGCATAAGAAACTGTTTGAATGTCCAGGGACACCTGATTTGTCATCTAAATGAGTCTAATGGAGAAAAATATTTGTTCCTTTTTCTTTTCATAATTTGTATAACAATCTAGATTCTAGTGTCCAGATCTGTGGCATAGACACCCTACTTTTCTGTGTGTTTGGGGTGCCGCACTCAATCAAAGGGGATTTCATTCCATCACATTGTTTGGTGGTGTATTTTTCTCCTATCGCGATATTGAAAACGTTGGCTTATCTTGCGAAATCTCTCTGGTTATGGAAAGTAAATGTTGATAATTTTGAGGTTTTCTTTTAAATACAATTCGACGTATTTTAAAGCATTGAAGCTTTAGAATTGGGATTATAGACTATTGGAACACAGAATTCAAAATTGAGTCAAGTTAAGAATAGAGTGAAGTAGCATAATTTATTATCAACAATTCCTAGTTAGCTAATCTTGAATAGCACTTATTCATTCTGTATCTAACAATTATAATTGGACGCAGAATAACGCGATTCCCAGCATATTCACAAATCTTTGTTTAAGCCCATCTTTACATGGTATTTTAGTAGTGATGTATTGGCATGCAGAAGAAATTGCTTTTAAATTTAAGTCACTACCCACCAGTCACCACCGGTATCCCATAGATAAATAACTCATACGTCCTTTGGTCATAAATCAATAACCTCATAATTTTAAAACCATAACTAGGTTGAGATTTGTGATTTTGGCTGAAGGATACAAGGACTGATTACAAAATTTATAAGTCGTATTAATGGATTGCGACATATAAATAACAAAATGCGTTTCCGGTTTATGTGTTTTGTAAAGGAATTTCCTTAAAAACATAATCACAAAACGAAAAAGAAATCCGACCTGCCGGATTCGAACCAGCGACCTAAAGATGGCTAACGGGTAACACCCACTACAGTCTTCCGCTCTACCAACTGAGCTAAGGTCGGTATGTTGCTTTATTACAGGACTAAGATAATTTATTAAATTAAACCTTATTTCGGGATCATTCTTTTTCTTTTTAAATTATTTTTTATTACGTCGGGGGAGATGAAGGACATGTGATGCTACGATTCTGATGATATTTGAACTAGATTAATTGAAAATTAAAACTTGTGACATTGTGAATCGATTTATGCTTGGACTATTTCCTTGAGGATTTGAAAAAGATTCCACGATTAGCCTTTCGTTTTTTTTTAAAAAAATTATTATTATTATTATTATATAAATTTCCATGATTAGCCTCTAAATTTTACATTTTTATGTCATTAAAATCCAATTGATAGGTTTGTCACTTGTGTTATAACTCACGTCATTTTTGAAATAAGGTTATCCAGAAACTATAAATAATAGATTATAGTCCGACATTCAATACGAAATAACTAATATTAATATTTTGGTATAAAATTAATTATAGTGTTAACTTAAATTCACAATCAAACATGAAACAAATGTACTCTGAAATTTTATATCTAGTTTGGTATTAATATTTTGGTATCAACTTTTAGAGGTATACACTCGAGGGAATATCTAGTTTGTTAAGGAAAAGTTGTGTTGCAAACTCGTAGGGTCTCACATGGAAGTATATACGGGTCATTCTAATTTCTAACATGGTAGGACTCTGGATATTGTTGGTAGAACTTGTACGGGGCGCCTTATTTGGTCGCCTCTATTTGATCTATATTCATATTTTTAAAATTATTTAATTTATAAACTAATTTTTACAACTTCAGGCACCGCCTTCCTAATACCTGTGCAAAACTTCAGCTTATTTAGTGCTGAAATTTTTACAAATTAACTAAATAACTTCAACATCTTCTGCTGAAGTTTTTGAAAAAGCTTTATTGCAAAACTAAACTTCAGCTTATTTAGTGCTGAAATTTTTACAAATTAACTAAATAACTTCAACATCTTCTGCTGAAGTTTTTCAAAAAGCTAATGACGACAAAACGAATGAACCCAGGACAAAACTTCAACATATAGAGTGTTGAAGTTTTTACAAATGAACTAATTAACTTCAGCAGAAGATGTTGAAGTTTTTGAAACTAAACTAAATAATTTCAGCATCTTCTGCCTTAGTTTTTCAAAAAGCTAATGACGACAAAACGAATGAACCCAGGACAAAACTTCAGCATATAGAGTGCTGAAATTTTTACAAATGAACTAATTAACTTCAGCAGAAGATGCTGAAGTTTTTGAAAAAGCTTTATGACAAAACTAATTAATCTAGGACAAAACTTCAGCTTATTTAATGCTGAAATTTTTACAAATGAACGAAGTAACTTCAGCACTTCTGTTGAAGTTTTTGAAAAATCCTAGAATGCTGAAGTTTGTGTGATTGCCTTTACTACTTCAAGCCCGTATGCTTGAAGTTTATGCGAAAAGTGGGTATACTTGCAATTTTTTTTGCAAAGCGAGTATAAGTTAAAACGTGACCTAAAAACGGGTATAGATGCAAAAGCCCCATATTGCTGCCCAATTCGGACTTAAGTTTCTATGTGAATTTGAAAATATAATGTATATTCAGAAATTACATAAAAAGACGATATAATATAATAGTTAATAATTAATACAACATCTCAAATAAAAGCAAAATAGAAGAATTAACCTAAACAGCTGTACACCCAATCGTTTAAATTAAAAATAGCCAGTGGACGTATAATATATGTATAGTGATTTATGAAATATCCTGTAATTTATGTATAATATGTGTGTAACTATATATAATGAATGTATAAGCTATGTGTACCACTTAGAATAAAGTAAACAGTAAATTCGATGACTATTTTTGTAAAGAACTCTACAGAATATTTAAGGAAATTGTGGTTATAACTTTTAATTAATAACAAGGGAGTACCAAATACGCTCTATGGTTGATTTTAGGGAAACAACAAGTTATGTCCATCTGTAAGTAGCTTATTACAAAAATTAAGCAATTCATAAAATGTTACAATATTAGCTAATTAGCTATTTGTAGCAAAAAAGGTGAAATTTTTGCTTTCTTTTGAGTGAGTGTAATTAGAATAGGTTGGGTACATCTTAAGGAACTTGAATCTCAGTTTTGGGATAATTTGGTGGAGTTTTGAGGTGGTTTGGACTGAAAATTCGAAGATGAACATGAAAAAAAAATTATGTGTATCACACATGCATATTTGTATCAAATATGTATATTATATGTATATCTATGTATACATGTGTGTGAGATACATGCGTAATACATGTGCCGCAGAAGAATTTTTGAACTAGATTTTAACTACGGATTTTGATACTAAATCAGTCCAAATCACCTCCAATCTTTCTCAAATTTTGTATAATGACTCATCTACATGTTTTCAAAGAATTTCAACCATACCCAGTGAAAAAAATCCTTTTTTGCTTAGATTTTTATAATATAATTATAATTTGTATTTTATCACCTTATTTGCTACACCATCCACCATTAAATTTCCTTTTCGCTTTGTATCTAATGTTGCTAATCACGTTTAAATATATGGAATGAGTTTTTTGCATGTGATTCTTGGAGAGAAAGAACCTTACTTATTTGAATTTTCAATTTTTATATATATTTGGCTAGTTTTAGTAAGTCTATGATTAATGGCTAGAAATTAGTAAATTGGGACCTATTTGGAACATTTCTATATGATTCCCAAGATTTTAATATAAATTTCAAACCAAAAACATGATCTATTGATTAGTATTTCGATCGGCACGAACAAAACACTGCCTAGAATTTACTTCAATCAGACATATGTATACAATGAACTATGTTTCAGTTGAGCACCACAAAAAGCACTATTTGAACAGTTGAGCATCTTTTTTTTTACGTATGAAAGATTTATTTTTACACGTAAGAATTCTGTCATTTACATATAAGAAATTTTAAAAAATTATATTTTTAAATTCAAAATTGTAAAGTGACATGACGTACCAATAGCACTTGGAGGATCTTGTAGGTTTCGTTTTGGAATGGAAACGTTTAATCTTCTGCTGAAGAAAAATAAAGAAACTTTTAATCTTATATTACTACTCCAACAACAATAACTATATATTCCTCAATCCCAAGAAAGTTGACCTCGATTGCGTTATATGAATCATCACTGTCCTTGTCGTTCCATTCAAGCTCGTCTTAATTCAATATTATTATAAAATAAAATTTGATGAAGTTCCTGGTCTCGTGTAAAAAAAAGTGATACGAGTCCGTATGATATATAAAAAATAGTTAGGGTCGGTCGTCTACATCACACCCTTACATACAGACCTTTTTAAAATTTTGCGTGAATACAAAATATTTTGTGCATCGACCTTTTTAGTCTATATGGTCGATCATTAGGAGTCATTTCACATCACCCCAACTTTTATCAGGATAGGGAGATGGGGAAGGGAGAGGTTCTCACAGAAACAAAGACTGACAATAAGATGAGTTCAGAGGATTTTTCCTGTCGCAAGGCAATATTATTGGAATAATAATTTTTAAGTGTATGAAAATGAAATGTTGATAAGGTGATATATTATATATGCCCTACACACTTTTCTTTTTCTTGAAACATCAGATCATATTAATTTGCAACACAACATTTTCTTGATTAATCAGATCCCACAGGATGTTAAAAGAAGGAAAAGTCGGATTGTGGTGGAGTGGTAAGTGTTCCATTGTTAATCAGATGTCTCAGGTTCGAGCTCCGGGTATGGAGTCACTTTTGTTAGATCGCTTTATCTCTTAATACGAGACTTTCCAGTGCGAATTCGAATTTAGTTGGACTTCAATGTGAATACCAAACATCGAGTAGGAAAAAAAGAAAGAAAGAAGGAAAAGTCTGAATTTTGAGTGAATGCTTGTGAAACTGACTTCTCTGACATAATGGTAGCTAACTAGCTATATATGTTTGAAGACATTCTATCTTTTCTACATTTATTTTCAATTATTATATGATAAGTTTCCCACCAACGTGAACGACCCCATATGTTTGAATTATTCTGTATCATTTCGCAAAACTTTTAAATTATTGTTAATGTGGACAAAGCATCTCTACTTTTTGAGGAGTCATTTTGATTGCTTAAAACAAACATATCTTTGCGAGTAGAGGCGAATCCAGGATATAAAATTAATGGGTTCCTACAACGATCTCAAGTTAATATAATAATGATTTATGGGTTCACAATATAATATTTAAAAATATTTAGTTAATTCCTTAATATATATACAAGGTATGAACAAAAACTACTGGATTCCGATGAACCCGATACTCATACTTGTTCACAATTACGCATATAATTCCTTCAAGCAAAGGGTGCGGGGGCCGGCGGTGGGTGAGGCGGGAGGGTACCGAGGGTGGAGGTGGGGGTGGGCAGGAGTGGGTTGGAGGTTGGGGGACTGCGGTGCAAGGTAAGGCAGGGGTGGATTTGGGGGTGGGGAGGTGAATCATTTTCTTGAAATTGGAGAAAAATAAAATCAAATAAAAAGTATTTTAATTAAATATTTAAGCACATCTTCACAATTATATATACAATTCCTTCAAGAAAAGGGTGTGGGCCAGGAGGTAGGCGTAGGTGGGCGGGGTGTGGGCTAGGGGGGTGAGTGGGGTAGGAGGGGTCCCCTGAATGGGGATTGGTAAGGTTGAAGTCGAGGGTGGGTGAGGTGGGTAGGGAGGTCGGGGTGTGGGGTATGTAGTGAAGGTGGGGTGAAGAGAGTCGAAAGAGAGTTTTGAAAATTATTTTCTCTTGTGGTAAAAAAATTATTTTTCTAAAGTTGGAGAAAAATGAGTTAATATGAAACATATTTCTCAAATATTTAGCCAACCGACCTCCAAAAAATTAGAAAATATTTTACCAAACACACTCTTAGAAAGGGAATTAGACGTTTTCCAAAAATTTATTCGCACCGGATTTCACAAAAAGGACGTGTGTGAATGTCCTTGTGTGACATTAATTGTTTAAAATATAGCCCGTTTGGCTACGCTACAAAAATCAGCTTATTTTGAGAAGTACTTTTTTTCAAAAGTGTTTTTTTTAAAGGTACTTTTGGTGAGAATTAGTTTGTGTTTGACTAATAAATTTGAAAAATACTTCCGAGCAGCAATTAGTGTTTGGTCAAGTATTTTGTTGGTAATTGTTTGGTCAAGTTTTTGAAAACTACTTCTAAGTGCATTTTTCTCAGAAGTGTTTTTCAAAAAAGTGCTTTTGGAGATAAGCTTTTTTTCTGCTTTTCCAAAATTATTTCTGCTTCTCCTCAAATATACTTTTTTTTTCTTCCAAAAGCTTGACCAAACACTTCAACTTTGAAAAAAAGTATTTTCTTTTTGAAAAAAACGTACTTCTAGAATTGGAGAAGCTTGGCCAAACAGGCTATTAAATATTAATGGATCATAGTTTGTATTAAATCACTTCCTTTCAGTAAGAAGATGAGAACCTAAATTCCTAGCATCAACAACGCATCTCACTTATACAACAATTTGGACTCGACTCCCCTGGGCTTCCAACTGAGTTCTACGATCTTGAAATACTTCAAAAAGTAGGAAACAAACTAGGCAAGCTATTAAAAATTGGCACATGCACCTCGGCTACCTCCCGTGGCCGTTATGAAAGAATTTACATAGAAGTACAACTAAAGCAAGCATTAAAGTCCCATGTCCTCATTAGGACACACCGTCAACAGATACTATACGAATGTTTAACATGCTTTGTATTAGTTGTGGCAGACTGGGTCATACACGAACTGTTTGCCCCCATAGTTTAGTACACCCCCCCTAAATACCATACTACCACATCACTCATCAACCTCTTCCAATACTACAACACTTACATGTGATAATCCACAAACCGACTCAGAATGGAGAACTATAGTCTTTCCTAGAAGATCCAACAACCAACTAGGGCGACACAAACATACACACAAAAAAGACACAGTGACACCACATCACCACCGCAGATTGCACCTAAAGGGAATCCTACCACAACGTCAAAGCCAGCAATGACACCTGAAATACTCTCAGGTACGTCTCTTACTTTGTTCTCCCCCATACCCAATTCCCCATCGACTACTAAACAATTAGTTAAACAAACTGGATTATTGCTTAATAATAATTTTAATATTCTAAACCAACTTACTAACGAACTGGAGAGGCCTATTAACGACCACCAGACGAGCCCAAGTATTGAAGTAAACGCTCAAGCAGAAGCAACCTAACCCGACTCTAACTGGCCCAAAGAATCACCAAATTTACATTACTCACCTAAACAAATCCATATCACTACGCACACTACTACACACGTTAACACCATGAACAATGATCCCATGGACACTATGCAAACACCACAACATGACACGTCAACAACACCTTCATGCACAACCAATCACGATCTATTAACCAACCATCCTAAACCGGAACACACAAGCCCACAAACATTCCTAGTAGGCAATAATGACCTACACATGCTAGACCAAAATCCTGACACCACACTCCAACTACAAACCTCTGCCCCGTGCGAATTGTATTGCCCAATAGGAGCCCATGTGAACAACCCAACAAACACGAACCAAATAATCCACCGCCTTCCTCCACCTCTCCCTCCTCTACTAATACTTCCACAACATCATTAGACATTTCTCCTAACACGCAACAATCCCACTATTCTTCTATTTCAAACAATCTCTATGCAACACTACAATGCACCAACATTCCCACTCAGAACTCATCACCAACGTCCCTCCCAACTCCCCTACAGACCACTCAACCTTCATTTCCTCTCTCCACCAATAATGGCCAACCAAACCGCACCACCCTAAAATTACCCAGTAATATACACCTATCAAACTCTAAACCCCTTCAATCCTCCCCAATCTTGGCTCAAGACGGGGTTAGAAAATCATGCCTTGACCTTCTCAATGATAGTGAACAACGAAGAAATGATCATTTGACTCCAAAATCCCCAAGACCTAGCACAAATAGTAACGGAGGGCATGACGGCTGCCATGCATCTTTATGGACAGTACCAATGGGCCAATACACAAATAAATCCCCCACCCATATGGGGGATAAATCATCAACCACAGTGTGATGACCCAATAGGTCATTTACAATTTAAAACCTAATTCTATGATCCGAAGCCTTTAAAATTATGGTTTAGCCTTCCTCGAGTAGTGTGCGCAGTTCAGGCGTCTTTTCGAAAATATTTTATGTTAAAAACTGTGAAAATTAAGGATTTTTTCCTAAAAATTTATTTGAGCTGACTTTAGTCAACATTTTTAGTAAACAGACCCGGATTCATATTTTGACGATCCCGATGGGTCCGTACTATGATTTGGGACTTAGGCATATGCTCGGAATCGAATTCGGAAGTCCCGGTGTAGGTCTAATACCATATTTATGACTTGCCTGTGAAATTTGATGAAAAATGGAGTTGGTTTGACGTGATTCGGACGTCCGGTTGTGAAAATAGAAGTTTCAAAGCTTTCTTGAAAATTTCATTTGATTTGGTGTTCAATTCGTAGTTCTAGGTATTATTTTGGTGATTTGATCTCGCGAGCAAGTTTCATATAATATTTTTAGACTTATATGTCTGTTTGGTTTGGAGCCCCGAGGGCTCGATTGAGTTTAGGATAGGCTACAGAGTGAAAATTAGACTTAGAGCATTGTTGGTGTTGCAATATCTGGTGTAGGCAATGCGAGATCAGACATCTCAATTGCGACCTCTCTAGGTTCCGCATTTGCGAGCTATTTCTCGCATTTGCGAAGAATAGTTGGGCCTCATGATCTTCACATTTGGGAACATTCCTTCGCATTTTCAAAGTGGGATGGGGGAAGGCACTGATCACATTTGTGATCACATGGTCGCAATTGCGGAAAGGGCCAGGCTCGTATTTGCGAGATTTTCTTTGCATTTGCAATGTAAGTAGGAATGGTGAGACATTTTCATTTATGATAGGTAATCTTCGCATTTTCGGGGATCGCATTTGCAAACCCCAAGTCGCAAATGTGACACCTGCAACTGATCAAAA
The DNA here is from genome assembly GCA_005239505.1 of Nicotiana paniculata. Classification (NCBI taxonomy): domain Eukaryota; kingdom Viridiplantae; phylum Streptophyta; class Magnoliopsida; order Solanales; family Solanaceae; genus Nicotiana; species Nicotiana paniculata. Next base: position 4,822 of record ML323504.1, on the reverse strand, counting down.
TGACTTGGACGGGATTTTTTGTTCATTTCTCAAATTTTCAAAACTTAAAACCTTAGAGGCAATTCTTCCAAGACTTCTTATTCCCAAGTTTGTTGGTAAGTGATTCTAACCCACTTTATTTCAATTACCCATTACATTTCATGAGTTTTCAACCAAAAATATAGGATTTCATGGTGGAAATTGGGGGTTTGGGTAGAATTAGGAATTTTTGCATAATTGGAATTCAGACCTCTAATTAAGGTCGGATTTTGAAATAAATTACATAATTTACGAAATTGAATAAGGATTTGCTTAATAATTTTCTAACATTGGCTTGCCTAGCAAGTGAAATGTTAGGCGCCATCACGGCCCCGGTGGTGGGAATTTGGGTCATGACAAATTGGTATTAGAGCACTAGGTTTCCTAGGTCTCACAATTCAAGAACGAGCTTAGTAGAGTCTGGGGGATCGGTACGGAGACGTCTGTACTTATCTCCCAGAGGCTATGAAGTTTAGGAACAAATTTCACTTTTATTCTTCTTTGTCGTGCGATTTTGTTTTCTCACTATTAATTGAACTCTTCTACTCTTACTCTCTCGCAAATGGCGAGAACGCGTACGAGGGGTAGAGGTCGAGGCCGGGGACGTGCTAGAGGTCGAGGAAGAGGCAGGGCTCAGCCGAGAGCCCGAGCAGCAGCCCCAGCAGCCCAGAGCCCAAGAAGTAGCCCCATCCCAGACTGTTCTTGCTGGGCCAGCTCAGGTCCCGGAGAGGTTGATTTCCACCCCAATGCTTCAGGATGCTTTGGTCCGTTTGGTGGGCCTTATGGAGAGTGTGGCCCAGATTGGCGCATCTCCCATGGCACCAACCGTCTCTCAAGCTGGAGGAGGGGCGTAGACTCCTGCGACTCACACTCCGGAGAAGATGGCTCCCCAGTATCAGACTCCAACAGCTCATCCAATCGGAGTAGTTTAGCCGGTTGTTGCCGCACAGTCCGTTGATGGGTCAGCTATGTCTTCTGAGGCTTTGTGGAGATTGGACAGGTTTACCAAGCTCTTACCAGTTCATTTCAGTGGTGCTAATTCAGAGGATCCCCAGGAGTATCTTGATAATCGTCATGAGGTGCTACGAAACATGGGTACATTGGAGACCAATAGGGTCGACTTTGCTGAATTTCAGATGACTGGTTCAGCCAAAAAATGGGGGAGAGATTATTTGTTGACCAGACCATCTGGGTCGCTGCTCTTACTTGGGAACAGTTTTCTTAGCTCTTATTATAGAAGTTTCTGCCTATCACATTGAGAGAGGAGCATCTTCGTCAATTCGAGCGTCTCCAGCAGGGCATCATGATTGTTACTTAGTAGGAGACCCGTTTTGTGGATTTGGCCCGTCTTGCTCTTATTCTGCTTTCTACCGAGAGAAGGTGAGGAGGTTTATTGACGGACTTGCTCAGCCTATTAGATTGTAGATGGTTAAGGAGACTGGGAGTGAGATTTCTTTTCAGGCGGCTACCAATGTCGCTAGGCGAGTCGAGATGGTTCTTGGACAGGGAGGTTAGGGGTCTGATAAGAGAGCTCGTCATTCTGGTGGATTCAACGGTGCCTCATCTAGAGGCAGGGATACTTTTGGTAGGTTCCATCCTCCCAGGTCATTCCATTCAACGCTTTAGGCATCCCATATTGCTTCAAGGAGTCGTGGTCCTTATGTGCCTCATTCTGGACAACCAACCTATAGTGCACCACCAGCTCCTATAAGTGCACCTCCTATTCAGAGTTATTATCATGGTCATCCGGCCCGTTTGGGTCAGTCTCAACTTCCACCGCCATAGTACCAGGATGTATGTTTCGAGTGTGGTGGTTTTGGGAATATTAGAATGACCTGTTCAAGATTATTGGTCATTCCTCCACAACATCAGGGTTCTCGTGCCATGGTTTCGGCACCACTTGCTGCACCGCCTGCTCATCCAGCCAGAAGTAGGGCTCAGGCAGCCAGAGGTAAGGTCCAGATTGTTAGAGGCGGAGGTCAGGCCGTTAGAGGTGGAGGTAAGCCAACTAGAGGCCATCTCGGGGACGTGGTTGAGAGTGGTGGGACCCAAACCCGATGTTATGCTTTTCTAGCCAAGCCTGAAGCTGAGTCATTCGATGCTGTTATTACAGGTACTGTTTCAGTTTGCAGTAGAGATGCTTCAGTTCTATTTAATCCGGGATCTACTTACTCCTATGTGTCATACTATTTTGCTTCATATTTGGTTGTGCCTCGTGATTCTTTGAGTGATCCTGTGTATGTGTCCACACCTGTGGGGGATGCTATTGTTGTAGATCGAGTTTATCGTTCGTATGTGGTCTATATTAGGAGTCTTGAGACTAGTGTAGATCTTCTACTTCTCGATATGGTCGATTTTAATATCATTTTGGGTATGGATTGGTTGTCACCTTATCACACTATATTAGACTGTCATGCCAAGACAGTGACCTTAGCCTTGCCAGGGTTGCCTCGATTAGAGTGGAGAGGGACTCCTGGCCATTATACCAGCAGTATTATCTCTTATATGAAGGCTCAACGTATGGTTGAGAAGGAGTGTCTAGATTATTTAGCTTATGTTCGTGATTCTCGTGCAAAGGTTCCTTCTATGGATTCCATGCCCGTGGTTCGTGAGTTTCTAGAGGTAATTCCTGCAGACCTGCCGGGGATGCCACCTGACAGGGATATTGATTTCTGTATAGATTTGGCTCCGGGCAGTCAACCTATCTCTATTCTGCCATACCGTATGGCCCCTCCAGAGTTGAAGGAATTGAAAGAACCGTTGCAAGATTTGCTTGACAAGGGATTCATTAGACCTAGTGTCTCGCCCTGGGGTGCACCTGTGTTGTTCGTGAAGAAGAAAGATGGATCGATGAGGATGTGTATAGATTATTGGAAATTGAACAAAGTCACCATCAAGAACAAGTATCCATTGCCAAGAATTGATGATTTATTTGATCAACTTCAGGGTGCCAAGGTGTTTTCGAAGATAAATTTGAGATCTGGCTATCATCAATTGAGGATTAGGGCATCCGATGTCCTAAGACAACTTTCCGGATTCGGTACGCGCATTATGAGTTTCTCGTGATGTCTTTTGGGTTGACAAATGCCCCAGCAGCATTCATGGATTTGATGAACCGAGTGTTCAAGCCTTATTTGGAATCCTTTGTGATCGTGTTTATTGATGACATCTTGGTCTACTCCCGCACTCGATAAGAGCATGAGCAACACCTTTGGATTGTGCTTCAGACTCTAAGAGCCAGCCAGTTGTATGCTAAATTTTCAAAGTGAGAGTTTTGGTTGGATTCGATCGCTTTCTTGGGGCACGTTGTTCAACAGAGGGCATTCAAGTAGATTCTAAGAAGATTGAGTCAGTTCAGAACTATCCTAGACCCACTTCAGCTACGGAGATCAGGACTTTCTCGGGTTTGGCGGGTTATTACCGTCGATGTGGAGGGGTTCCCATCTATAGAAACCCCGTTGACCAGGTTAACCCAGAAGGGTGCACCGTTTATATGGTCAGATGAGTGTGAGACGAGCTTTCAGAAGCTCAATACTGCTTTGACTACAACGCCAGTATTAGTGTTACCCACAGGTTCAGGATCTTACACGGTATATTGTGATGCATCCCCTTTTGGGCTCGGTGCGGTATTGATGCAGGAGGGCAGGGTGATTGCATATGCGTCGCAACAGTTAAAGGTTCATGAGAAGAATTACCATGTCAATGATTTAGAGTTGGCAGCCATAATGCGCTGAAGATTTGGAGGCACTATTTGTTTGGCGTATCATGCGAGGTTTTCACAGATCATTGGAACCTTCAGTATTGGTTCAAGCAAAAGGATCTCAATTTGTGATAGAGGAGTTGGTTGGAGCTATTGAAAGACTATGATATCACCATCTTATATCATCCCGGGAAGGCTAATATGGTGGCCCACGCACTGAGCAGAAAGGCAGCGAGTATGGGAAGCCTTGCCTTCATTCCAGTCGGTGAGAGGTCTCTTGCATCAGATGTTCAGAATTTGGCCAACCAGGTTGTGAGGTTGGATATCTAAAAGCCCTGCTGTGTTCTAGCTTTCACATTCGCTCAATCTTCTTTGTTTGACCGCATCTAGATCGGCTGTGTGACGACCCTCATATTTTAGTCCTTAGGGACACAGTGTGTGTGATGACCCAAAAGGTCATCCCTTGTTTTATATGTCAAAACTGTGTTCCGAGGCCTTGAAAACCTCCTTTTATCTCACCTCGTTTTGCGTGTGCAGCCCGGGCGTATATCCGGGAAGCTTTTTAAAGAAAAACTGAGGAAAAAAAATTCAAATTTTGCCTTTAAAATTAAATTTAAGTTGACTTCGGTCAATATTTTGGGTAAACGGACCCGAACCCATGATTTGATGGTCCTGGAAGGTCCGTAGGAAAATATGGGACTTGGGCGTATTCCCTTAATCGAATTCCGAGGTCCCAAGCCCGAGAAATAAATTTTTGAAAGAAATTATTTTACTGAAAATATAAGAGTTTTTGGAAATTTGGTTATATTTGAAATTTATGGTATCGGTCTCGTATTTTGGTTCCGGAGCCCGGTACAGGTTCAATATGATATTTGAGTTGTTTTTGTAAAATTTGGTAAGAAACGGAGGTTGTTTGACGCGATTCGTACCCGTATTTGTGAAATTTGAAACTTTGAAACTTTTGAGATTTTTCTTTGATTTCTATGCTAAATTCGTTGTTTAAGATGTTATTTTGGCGATTTGATCGCACGACTAAGTCCTTAGGATGTTTTTGAGGTTGTGTACATGTTTGGTTTGGAGCCCCGAGGGCTCGGGTGAGTTTCG
>ML323503.1:0-40182 GCA_005239505.1 Nicotiana paniculata | reverse complement strand
CAACTGACTCATGCAGGTCCGAGCCGTTGAAGGCCCTTGAATCAGTGCGCATGGGAGACTTAGTGTTCTTGAATCTCATATCCGAGATTGGGGTTTTTGCGATGGTTTTTTGAAAAAACCAAGAACGGGAGGTGGTTTAGGAGGTGATGGGGGTTGTAGGGTAGAGATTTGGGGTTGATCGGAGTTGTTATGGTGGCCGGACTGCGGTAGGGTTTCAGGGGCGGCTAGGGTCTTTGGAGAGAGGAGAGAGAGAGAGAGAGACGGACAGAGGGGGTTAGGATTTGGTGAAATGAAGGGGGTGAGGTTTGGTTAGGACACTTATATAGTTTAGAGGGGGTGAGTTCCTGGCTGTTCGATCCATTTCGATCAATGGCCAGGATTTAATCGGCTAGACCAAACGGTGTCGTTTGGTCAGGCTGGGGCAGGCCGGGTAAGGGATTGGGTTTGGGCCTGGGTTGTCTGAGTGCATAGAAAAATAGGGTTGGGCCTGGGTCTTTCTTGGCCCAGGTCCGATTTTGTTTTCTGAATTAATTAATTAACTTAATTATCCTAATTAAATTAAACTCTAACTTAATAAAAAAATGTAGCAATTAATTTCAAAATCTTATTTTTCATATATTTACATATTAATTAAGAATAAAACAACCAATTATATATTCTTAATTAAATCTATGGTTTATCGAATAAAATGGTTAATTTTTATAGTAATTAGTTATTAAAAACTACATCACGTTAAATACCTGTCGTTTGTCTATCATTTAATTAATTATAACTAATAACTTCATAATGCAAAATTTTCAATGATTTTGAAAGATGAATTATGGATATGCAAGCAATGCGAATAATTCACAATTAATTACTGAAAAATCAATCAATATTCATAAAATCAATTGATTTATTGGGATTTTTATAGGACGATACGGCGAGTAAAAATCACATGCTCACAACCCCCATCAAATCCGGTAAGGTCCAGTGACCCCCTTTCTCTTTCCCTGCCAAAAACCCCTTTTTACGGGTATCCCCTCTTCCCTTTCTAACTGTTTTGGTGTTATTGGCATGAACATGTCATGATTTAGTTATTTTTATTGAAGATCTGTGTAGATCTGTTGTTTTCTTTCATTACCTTCCCCCACCTGTGTATATTTCTTCCTTGTCGTTTTTTCATGACAGTCATATCTTGACTTTTTTTTCTTTTCAATTAAGTAAATAGGTTTTCCCTATTAATCATACTTCCTAAGTTAGGTTCAACATTGACTGCATGTATGACTTTTCTGTCTTGATTCACATTATTTTCGATTTCGATTGATGTAGTACTTAACACATTATGCAATTCCGGACTGTTTTTACAACCATGATTAATCATTTTTGGGTTTTCCTGTTAGTCACCATTGATTTACTAAAGGTTCTACTTGTTAGCTTTATTTGATTCATGCTTAGTTTTTTTTAGATTGCTTTCACTGTAGCTACTTCCCACCTTCAATTGATTGATTACTCTAATTCATCTTATGAGTTTAGTGTAATCTGAGGGTTAACCATCCACCCAGATTAATCGATTAAATAATAATCTAATTAGACAAATTATACACAACTAATTAAGTATACATTTGAACTAAAATACAATATAATTGACCTAAGCCTAAGAAGTTTAAAATAATTGATTAATCTGAAATTAATCAACCCTTGATAAGGCAACAAAGTTTAGCTACTAATTAATTAAATTAGAATAGAGTTACTTATTACCTAATTATTAACCTACATTTCTTTAATCAAACTAAGATCATAGAATGACCAAATAGTTTAAAAGTTCAGTTTCATAGGATTAATCACTCAATTGACTAAGAGTTAATAGATAAGCCTGATTACACCTAATGAAATTGTTTAAACCAATTAGTTCAATTAACTACTGATTTTAATTCAAATGGTAGTCAATTTGAGTTTAAATTAATTAGGCAATAAGGAATTAGTCACACTTAACTAGTAGGCTTAATTTTAAAAATCATCTAACAACATAGTCGATCTAAGTCATAGATAACTAGTTAAGATCAATTAACTAAGTCTAAGAACGAATGATTCACTTAGTCTTAAAGTATGTAACTAAAAATAAAATCCCGTTAAAACAACTAGCTTGAGGGTAATGGACTAAAACAGATTCATTTAGTTTAATTAAATTAACCTAAGTCAAGAGAACTGGTTTGACTAACCTCCATTGAGTTTAATTAAGCTGTTGATTAAATGACTTAAACGTAGTAAGTAGTATGAAAGCCAACTCTAGGCATTTAATCAACTAATCTTCGATTAATTAACTCAACCTTAGTTAAGAACAACTACTTGTCACCCAAAGGGACCTAACTAGTGTTAGTTAGCTATAATTAAACAATAACCCAAGCAAGTCTAACCCTGGTTACCTAATGGTAATTTCAGAGACTTGAAGGGGCATATTAGGTATTGTAGGTCAAGAAATAGAATATTTAGGGTTAAAATAGTAATTTGAAACGGAGAATAAGGGCTGGAATGTTCTGAAAATAGGCAGATGTCCCAAAAGGATAAGGGTGACAGCTGTATTGGTATTATTTCCAGTTTATTTGATAAGCAATATGCTGAGCATATCCTATCCCAAATGCCCCTACATATACGCACACTTTTTACCACTAGAGGGGATTTTGGACTCTTCTTTGAACCTTTTGGACTGGAAAATACAACTTTGACTACTAAAGACTTGAAAAACAGAAACAAAAGGATTTGCAGTAGGAGTGGGAAACAATCTGAACTTAGGTTCTCTTGTAGCTGTGGTTTTCTTTACTAAAGGACTTGGTTTTGTTGCTGCCTTGATTCAATCATTTGGTATTCAAAATCATCTTTTCCTGGATTTCTTTACTGTGATTTTCTTGCTGCTCGTGGGTGCTGTTTGTTGCTGCTGGGTTTCTCTTCCTTTTTGCTGATTTCCATCTGCCTGACCTTTATTTGGTCAGGCTTTCTGTTGTTATCTTACTCTTAAAGGTATGTAAAACTGAGTTTTTTTTATGAAATATGAAGACCTGAAATCTGTTGTCTTTCCTCCATGAATCTGTATTTTTATTTGTTTAGACCTATTTCTGTATAAACTTATATGCATGTATATAGAGTAACACATTATGATTGTTTAGTTTTCTAATCTCTGAATTTTACATAAGCATGTTTCATCTTAAAATTGTCTTTTATATGACTGTGCAATCAATGGTTGTGTTGGAAAACATCATCAAAGGGAAATGAACTTAACCTCCAATGGTTAAGTTCATCTTATAAAGATGCTTAAGTACTAGTCTGGTTTAGGTTTTAAATATCTAGATATTGTTATGAAACAGCACTAGGGTAGATGAATTTGACCCTCTATAATGGTCAAATTCACCCCATATTAGGTGCTTAAACAGTAGTTTGTCACCCCTTAAGGGTACAAAAATGGGTAACCAACAGTGGCTTGAGAGTAGGGAATCTGAACCCTTCAAATGGTCAGATTCACCTTCTCCAAAATGCCCAAAGAATAAAAAATCACAGAACAATTATGAGATGAATAGGACCTCTATGGAGTTGAATCTGACTCCCTTCTATGGTCAGATTCAGTCCATAAAAGGCAAGAACCTATTCTGTCAAAAATGATGTAAGAACATCATCAAGGTTGGGTCAAACCCCTTTATGGTATGACTCATCCTGCGAATGCTTAAGAACCTATTGGTATTACTGTCCAAGCAGCAATGTTGGACTTATAGTTAAAATGCTCTTATTTGTGTCCTCTTGGTCATTAAAGGGACCCAGTAAGCAAGTGTCTATGGAGATCTAAACTTAGGTTAGTGTGGAATTATGAGATGGAAAGTCTGACCCATTCATGGTCAGATTCACCCAATAATAATGCATAAACAGTTGTAGAGTAATTAGATTATCGTTACAAAGGTATTAAGACATGAATATGAACCCAATAAATGGTCAGAATTATGCCTTAAGAAATGCCTAAGGAATGTGTTTATTAAGTTAGTCGTCTGGTGACTAAGAAAATAGCCAGAAGAATATGGATTATCAGCTCGCACAAGAGGAGCAACGAACCTACACCATTCTTCTGTGGTTATCTTTACATTTATTATAGGGAATGTACAGTAGAAAACAAGGATGTAATAGATTAGTTTTCTTCTGCATCAGCTGTGAAGAACGGACTGAACTAAAACTACAATTGGTTTATGTCTTTTCTATTTCATAAAACTAAGTCACCTTTTCATTTTAATAATTACTGTCATCATCTGTTTATGGTCAAAAACCTCTTCCTTTTTCTCTTGTAAAACCTCAATATAAATGTGTGATTAAAAGAGTTCATCTTGAGAGCTCCAGATTTTTAAAAAAAATACTTGCTTTTCTCCACAAAAATTCCTGCGATTTTACAAAAGATAACAAAAAAAGGAAAAATCTTAGCTTTTGTCTCCAAAACAATCTGATGAATAGGTATAAAGTTTATGATCCAAAGGCGCTCGTATGAAGCTTGTAAACACCTTATATCCGTTAAATCTTAAGAAAAAATACAAATAGAAATCTTCCTCTTCCATTAGCCTTATATGTTCTGAAATTTTCCGAGTTTGCAATACTGTAACGTGTGCAAAAACCGTCAAACAAAGTTCAGTAGATATAAAATTAAATAGCATAAATATAAGTCGTCTAGGAATCAATTAAAGACAACACCATAGTTATATATATGCTCATTTGACTGTTTAAATAAATGATTTGCAAATTAATATTTTGACTTTCACTATAGGATGGCATGACTTTCTTTATAGATGCATAGTTTCCTAATCTTCTTTTTTTTGTAAACTAGCCACAATTAGGATTGGCCAAAAGAGTTGAAACAATCTGGGGCTAAAATATGGCCATAGCCCGAAGCATGTTGTCTTTAGACTAGTGAACATCATTTAGGTAATCTTTTTAGGAAAAATGATACTTTAGCTTGAAATTTGATAAAATCGAATGTTATACCAAATTTACCCTAACCTACACTCGGGAGTGGAAACTCATGCCCCCGACCCTCTATTCCAAATAATAAATAAAATTGCACATAGCAATCACAAGTGCATTTCATGTAACGTGTTTGCAATGTGTCCAAAAACAAACAAGTATACGCCATCGTAACTTGTCTAAGATAAATCCATAAACGTCCTAATTAATTTTAAAAAACTAAAAAATATATATATTATTTCAAAAAATAGAAAAATCTAAAGAATAATAAAACATTGCCTCAAATGGGCACTTTAAAACTGTTATGACCATAGTCTTGACTAATGTAATCTACACTCGGGTGCGACAACTCATGTCCCCGTCTCCAACTTCGAAATTTAATAAAAATCACATGTTGTAATTGCGGGTGCATTTCATGTGGCGTAGTTATAATAGGTCCCGAAAATAAATAAGTGCACGACATCGTGACTTATTTCAAGATAAATCCATAAATACTAAAAGCACAATAGGCAAAAAATATGTAAATAATCAGATATCTAGGCCAATAATAGTTAAGCGACCGTGCTAGAACCACGGAACTCGGGAATGCATAACGCCTTCTCCCGGGTTAACAGAATTCCTTACTCGGATTTCTGGTAGGCAGACAACTTAAAACAGAGCCTAAATTTCCTCGGTTTGGGATTGAAACAAAACGGTGTCCCGGAACATCGTCCAAAATCAGGGTGGCGACTCTGAAAACTAAAATAAAATCCAAATCCGAATAATGTCACTTAAAGTGGAAAAAATCCCTTACTACCCTTCGTTAATCCGGGGATAGTGGAAAAAGGAGGTGTGACATATATCATGTTAGGTCGTCATATGTCTAGCATTCCCTTATGTTTTATTTTGGTTATGTCATGATGACTATTTTGGCACATTTACCCATGATAGTATGATAAAAAAGATATGTTATGTTGGTGCTCGGTTGAGTAAAGTACCGGGTGCCCGTCGTGGTCCATAGGTTGGGTCGTGACAGAAGTGAAGTTAATATTTTTTTTTTTTTTTTTGCAATTTTAATAAATTTTTACATCTAAATTTTTACTACGCGCCAAAAAAGATTCAATTGAACCCGTCGGCAGAACACCATATCCGCCCGTGCGCGTGCCAATGTTTTGCTTTTGCAGAAGTCTTTATTCATTAATGGAACATCGTAATCTAGTATCATTCAAAATATTCTTCTTTGCCAAGGCCCCCCCACCCCCGAAAAAAACAAAAACTAAAATAGAACAAGCATATAAATGTGTAAAATCCATATTCTTTTATATACATGATCTCATACGTACTTTACCACTAATATGAATATTTTGATACACAACACATCTTAGTTACTCTTAAAATAGGTAGCACCACCCGTATTTATAATAGTACATATTTTGATAAGAAACTAGAAAGTCTATTCCCGTATGATTTTGACTATAAAACCTTTATAGCCATAAATCTAATAAATAAACTAGCAAATACTAAATATAGAATTTATAGTAATTCCTCATACGTGTTTAGTCCCAAAACAATCTCAATCTCATTAAAGTTAAGTTATTGTTCACCTAATAAGTAATATCTCAGTTTCAATCTTTTAATTTTCTTAAGTATGCATATAAGTTAAAAGATATTGTATGTCGTATTTCCCATGTGATCATTCCTTATTTTAAATTGCAAAATTAAATGTTCAACACTAGACTGTTAATTAGCATAATGACGAATACAATGCATCTGCATCATTTGTATACAGCTATAACATTGTTCTGTTAGGTAACTATTGTGGCTAAGGCTAGCTTTAGCAATTTCGATTATTAAAATAAATGTCGGGAGTATATTAATCAAGAAGTCAATGACCTAGTTAAAGAAGCCATAACCTTCTGTACTCTGGGCACTAATACCATAAATTTTGAATTCTAGTAGAGTAATGCACGCCCATATTTTAGGATTAGATTCACATTTTTTATTTAATATATAAAAACCTATAGGTCGCTTGCTGTGACTATGACATGTCATACTTCCAATTCCAATATGTTTGTGGTGGTTAGCGGGTGTGCTGTGGACCAATTTTTATTATATTATTAGGTGCAAGGGGATCAGAGTTTTTTGGTTAATATGAATATACTATTATGCGTCGTTTCCCATGCCCAATTCTATAAGTAAGTAATTAAATTTAATTAAACATAAGACATTAGTAAAAGAGGTGAATGAAAAATGGAAGGAAAATTAAATATTTGAGTTTCCATGTTTGGCAAAAGGGCATTGTCCCATATTGGAGGAAGAAAAGACTTTTGATGGGTATATATACAATTGCTCTTCTTCTAGCTTTTAAAGAGTTAAGAAGAACGCAAGTCTCGCACTTCTTCGTCGGCTTCGGCTGCGGTCAAAGATTGATTCATTAATCTTTTTGGACAAAATTGCTTTCAATTATTTAATTAATTAACAAAAATTCAATCTGGAATAACCCATGACCCGCGAACACGCGACCCGGTTCTCTCTGTTTTCTTTCCCGAATTATTTTAAATCCGTTTTCTGTTTTCCCGCAATATTTCAACAGAAATATTCCACAACTATGGTTCTTTCTGAAAGGTTGCAAACCTTTTCAGAAACAGTGCCAAATGATCTATAAATTTGCCTTGAATCCGAAAATCTTTACTTAGTAAATTTTCTTATTATCTTCTTCTTCTTCTGCACGCCATTTTTTCCAGTGTGTTTTATGATCATTGAATGGTACGAAGTTCACCAGAGTTTTTGGTACTAATACACTGGCCAAACAAGCTACAAGTCTAGGCAATGCTTACTTATTAAGAGACCCAATATCTTCGGGGATAATACCAATCAATCGATCTACTTCTGCACTCGACGACATAGCTTCTGTATACCTATATATTACACTCAAGTACATCAATGGTCTCTGCAAGTGATAAAACATGATTTGTAAATCAAAGAAGATTCATCAACTATGTTTGCAAACCTTTGTATCCGGTTGATCAATTTCTTTTTCTCTCTTCCTTGTTCAATGCTATGTGGTTGATATTGCACATGTGTATTTACATTATTATTTTGATCAATATTTTGCACTTTATCCATTTCCTCTACTTTTGAACTACTAGGCTAGCTAGCTGAGATTCAATTTTTAACTATATGCGTTCACTAACACCACGATCTATTTTGGCTATTACGTTCTTTCTCTGACTGTCAAGTGAGGCAGATTCATTGAATGTCACATCCATACTAATAACAAACAATGGAGTCTTCTGATATGTGCACCGGAATTTATAACTTTTCACTTAATTGCATACCCAAGATATATGCACTTCTTTTCCATCGACTCAAGTTTTTCATCCCTCACATGAGCATAAGTAGGACAATCAAATATCTTCAATTTGAATAATCGTCGGGTGAATCAGAGCATACCTTAAAAAGAGCCTAGAACATCAATAGTTGTGGATGAAGATTTGTTGACCAAATAACAACTTGTATTGATTATTTCGGCCCAAAATTTCTTTCTTATACATGAGTGAGAAAGCATACTTCGCACTCTATCACAAAATATTCTGACACAAATACGGTGTCTCACTATGCCTTCTCTACTGCATAAATTATTAAGCAACCAGTTGTCTATTTTTCTTCAATTGTGAAGCAACTTTGTGTGTCTAGAGACAAGTACAAGATTTAAACCCTATTGATTTAACTTTTAAGGTTTTTAGTATTGAACCCGATATATTTTTGAAGTTAATACTTTTTTTGCAATTTTAATGAATTTTTATATATAAATTTTTACTACGCGCCAAAAATTATGGGTTCAATTGAACCTGTCAGCATAACAATACCACATCCGCCCGTGCATGTGTCAATGTTTTGCTCTTTCACAAGTCTTTATTCATAAACCACCAAAGTCAACCACACAAGCACGCAACATATCCTCCAAAATCTGAATGGTACGCTCCGACTGCCCGTCGGTTTGAGGATGAAACGATGTGCTCAACTCGACCTGAGTACCCAGCTCTCTAAAACTGGGATGTGAACTGAGTGCCTCTGTCGAAAGTGATAGAAAATGGAACCCCATGCAATTGGACAATCTTCCTGATATAAATCCCGGCTAACCTCTCCGAAGAATACGTAGTACCAACAGAAATGAAGTGCGTGGACTTGGCCAGCCGATCCACAATAACCCAAATAGCATCAAACCTCCTCGAAGTCCGTGGGAGTCCAACTACGAAGTTCATGGTGATCCGCTCCCACTTCCACTCCAGAGTATCAAACCTCTAAAGCAATCCACCAGGTCTCTGGTGCTCCTACTTGACCTGCTGACAGTTGAGACACCGAGCCACAAAATTCACAATATCCTTCTTCATCCTCCTCTACCAATAATGCTGCCTCAAATCCTGATACATCTTCTCGGAGCCCATCTACATTGGGCACGCAAATCTGGCCCTGCATCCTCATGAACCCATGATCACCAATAACCACATCCCCGGCATCACCGCGGCGGACCCTGTCTTGAAGAACAAACAAAAGTGGATCATCATACTGGCGTGCTCTAATCTGATCGTAAAGAGAAGACCTGGAGGCTACACAAGCCAACACCCGCGGGGTATCCGATAGGTCCAATCTCACCAACTGACCCACTAAGGCCTGAACATCAAGGGCTAATAGCCGCTCTGCTACTGGAAGGTAGGATAGACTCCCCAAACTCTCTGCTCTGCGACTGAAGGCATCGGCCACTACATTGGCCTTTCCTGGATGATTTAAGATATTGAGGTCATAATCCTTGAGGGGCTCTAACCATCTCCTATGACGCAAATTCAAGTCCTTCTGCCTCAGCAGATACTGCAAACTATGGTGATCAGTGAAAGTCTCACATGGCACTCCATACGAATAATGCCGCCAAATCTTCAAGGCATGAACAATGGAAGCTAACTCAAGATCATACACTGGATAATTCTTCTCGTGCACCTTAAACTGTCTGGACGCGTAGGCAATCACCTTACCGTCTTGCATCAATACTGCTCCCAAGACAACTCTAGAAGCATCACAATACACTGTGTAAGAACCCACAGTAAAAGGAGTAAGATAAGACGGGTACGAGGTACCCATTTAATGAAGATTATCAGTATTTTCAGCTGCAGCAGAAAAGTATAAGCATTGTGACTTACCTTCAACAGTAACAGACGTATGTAGAATTGGCCACACCCATCTCAGTTATACCTTATTGGGGGCTAACATGTGTAGTTTAAGAAAAGTACAGTATATTAGGATCCGGCTGGAGTTAGAGTAACCCAAAATGGTAAATGGATTGTTTGAGTTAGTGGACATTTCTGAAGGATATTACAAAGGTGCTAATAGATCTCCTTCTGATGCACCCAAAATAGTGCATTCTATAATATTACAATCATATGTGAAAAATGAAAAAAAATAAAAAAATTCAGAAGTTAGGCACGGAAAGATTGGAAGGGCGAAATATTACCTTAGTGTGGCTCGCGTCCCTGGTAGAGCGAGAACGTTAAGCAACCCCAAGAGCCACTGGATGGAGCAAGGGGAGCTAAAAGCAAAAGAATGTCTTGTTCATGTTTTCATAATAAAGTGATAAACATAAATGTTAGTGGGAAATAAGAAAATAGTTAATGAAGCATTATGAGTAAGATATGATACATGGATGACAACGGTGGATCAAAAAGATGACAGTATTACAGAGTCTATATTAAATTGAAGGAAAAGATGAGAGGTTACAGGCCTTGAGACAACAAAAGAATATAGGCCACAAAATCATATCCTCATTTCAATAAATAAGGTCGTAACTCCAACGCGACTACTGGAAGGAAAAGTTAGACTCCAGAACAATAGAAATCAGTATGGGTTGGTGAACAAGATAAACTAAACATGAATTAGGGACTGAGTGATTGTATAATAGTCAACATCATGAGAATTTCATATTTCGTTTTGGTGATAATAGAGAGGACAACAGAAGAACATTCATGAGAAATTCAGAGAATGGTCATTTAGAAAGATGCTTCCCCTAAAGCAAGCAAGGTGAGTAAAGTTAAGCTTAAGGGACTGTATGTACCAGTTACACTAAGTGTCACCCTCGCGAGTGAGAAATTTTGTTATCCTTGGTACTGAAGGATTATCGCGAAACGAGTAAGGATCATCGATGATATAAAATATGCCAAAGATTAGAGGGTAAAACATCTATACGTAGATCATCGTAGCACTAAATCTTAATGCTCCCCCAAAGAGGGAATATGGTGTGATGTGGCATTAGGTCAGAATTAAGTGGTTCTAGTAACTATGGAATGGTAAAGAAAGAATGTGATAAGAATGAGAAAGGAATAAGATTGAACTTATTCAAATCCTACAGATACGCTACGATTCCAGAACATTAAGAAAACACGACATCAAGGAGAGGAGGTAAGGGATCCCGCCTGAGATGTTATTGATAGATAAAGAGCCAGTGCGGGACGTAAGTTAAGATAATGGAAATGATTGATGAAAGATTACGCAGAATATTGATATGAGAATGATCCAATGAGTAATTAGTAGTTGATTCAGGAAGAGCCTGATATGGCTAGATAAGAGGATACAAACAAATCAATAGATCGTGCAAGATAAATGGAGTGAACCCCAACATGGGGAATTCAGTCTCGTAGATATGATACCGTGACCTTGAGAAATATTCATCTAGGAATCGAGGTAGTTAGAGATACCGTATAAGTGTTAAGGAAAGATAGTCAAAACTTCAGTTCAGGAGCAGCCATACAAGCATTTAAGTATGGAGGTAAGTAACTAAGGAATTTTATATGTGAGTACGAACATCAAAAATTTCCGTCGAGTATATGATGTAAGAAGCTCACAGCCTTACAAGAATCAGAGGGTGCTCCCTACATACTACAATGAAAGGCTAGCGGAGGAAATAAGGGAGAAGTCTTTAAGCTAATCACAGTCAGCTAAAGAGGAAATGGTCACGTAACAACAGTCTCACAACAACATTGTATGCACTCCAGCAACAAGTGGCATCTATCGTGGCTAATGAACGAGAAGAAGAAAAAAATATATATATATATATACATATATATATGTATATACATATATATATATATATATATATACATATGTATATATATATATATAAATCAAAAGGTGATATTCAAGACCATATGGGTTGTATGGAATTCCAATATGTGTGGCACTAAAATAAGCTAAGTATGCACGCAACAAGGGGCAGAATGACCAGGAAAATCAATTGGTTGCATTTAATGAAAGTTGAGAAGGAATTAAAGGGATTATTCGATCATTGATCCTCAGATAATTAAATAATGAATGTACCTAAGATTTCAGAGTATTATCCATATGTCATATATATTGACAATTATACAGCCATAGGAGATTCAGATATGGGTTAAATGAAATAATTGAGCCCAGGTCATAGACAAAAGATTGAATTGTTATAAGATTGTATATTCCATAACATCCATGAAGGGCTTGTAACGACCCGGCCAGTCGTTCCGTGAAGTTAGCCCTATTTCCTCGGTTTCTGCTTTATTTTATGTTGCGTATCCTATTTATGTTATGTTGGGTCGGTTGGTTCGGGTTCGGACTGGTCGTGGTTAGAACAGAGACACTTAGTCTCTTAAATTAACTTAATAGTTGAAAAATTCTACTGGGAGTTAACTTATTGGTAAACGACCTCGGATTGTGGATTTTATGGGTCGGATAGCTTCGTTAGGTGATTTGGGACTTAGGAGTGTGTTCTGAAGTAAGTTCTCATGTCCGATGAGGAATTAGGCCTGAATTGGCGAAAGTTAGTTTTTGGCGATTTCTGGTCAGCAGGGGAAAATAGGCTATCGAGCTCGGAATGGAATTCATACAGTTGGAGCAGGTTCGTAATGTAAAATTTTGGATATGTTTTCAAATTTTTAGGTAAATCGGATGTGTTTTGGTTCGTTCGGCATCATTGGCGAAATGTAGAAGTTTCAAAGTTCAAAGAGGCCAGGCTGGAGGACGTCGCAGTTGCGAGGCATGGGCAGCACCTGCGAAGCCGCAGGTGCGGGTGAGGCACCGTAGGTGCGAGATTAGACTTTTAGCGAAATTGTGCAGCTGCGCACCTGGGACCGCAGGTGCGAAGCATGGGCCGCAGGTGCGGATTAGCTGGGCAGGAGGAATAAATATGTACCTCCGCGAAATTTTGGCATTTTCCTTCATTTTGCATGCGGGTTGAGCCAATTTGGGAGCAATTTGAAGGAGTATTTCGAGAGTCATCAGTAGAGGTAAGCTTATCGGACTATAAACTCGTTTCTATGTTATTATATGACGGATTAGGCTTGGAATTGGTGGATTATATGGCATAAATTTGGGGTTTAGGGCTTGGGAAATTTATACTTCTAATTAAGGAAATTAGGAGTATGTTTGTGGTCGGATTTTGATGCATTTTATATGTGTAGAATCGGGAAGGGATAAGGATTCTTGTGATGTGATTTTCATCGAATTCCGAGATGTGGGCCCGAGGCTCGGGTTTGGCCAATTTCAGGAATTGTGACTAATTTTTTTAGTTTTCGATTTGGGTTCATCTACCTAGCATATTTTGATGTTATTGATCTGATTTGTGATAGACTCGGAGCTTTTGGGAGCCAATTTGAGGGGCAAAAGCATCGCGGAATAGCTTTTAGGTTGTTTTGAAGAAAGTAACGATGGTAACTCTAAACCTGAGGGTATGAAACCCCGGTATTTTATATCGTTTTGGTAAATGAGGTAACACACATGCTAGATGTCAAGCGTGTGGGCATGCACCGATAGGGATTGTGACTTGGTCTGTCCCGCAGTAACCTTTAAGCCGCGTATTCTATTTGAAACCTTACGGCATCCTGTATTTTAAATTTTTTACATGTTTATGGGCTGTGAGCCATGTTTGGGGCCCTGTACCGACCTGTTTAGACCCTCAGAGGTACTTTTACACTATTCTCACACTATCTTGATAGAACAATTTTGAACTTGGTCATGTTTTCTAGTTGTTGTTATTCTCACTGTTATCACATTGTTTTGAGAGAGGTATTTTGGGGCTGAGTCTTGTGAGTTAAGATAGGTTGCCCGAGGGACTTGTGGGGATGACTAAATGAGGTCGAGAGCCGAGCATGTGAGGATAGTTATGGGTCGGGCTGCACGCCGCAGCAATATATGCTATATATGGATCGGGGTGCATGCCACGACAATATACATATTGGATCGGGTTGCACGCCACATAAAATACAGCGCTTGGGCTGTAGGAGCCCATCTGGAGTCAGTACAACCCCTAGTGGGCGCAGTCGATTATTTAATTGATCGGGCTGAACGCTGCAGCGTATGTTATATGGATCAGGCTGCACGCCGCAGTAGTATATATATATATATATGTATGTATGTATGTATGTATTGGATCGGCCTGTCCGCCGCAGCAGTTGTGTGTATTCATGGTACTTGTTGAGTGCGAGTGTTTAGTGTGAGCATGAGATACTGATAGTGGGGTCACGAGTGACTGAGAGGCTTTATTTGTGAGTGATAATGTGCCCGACGAGCTTATATTTTATGAAACTACTGTTTTCACTCTTCTTTACACTGAGCCTCTGATGATAAAGGTGGACAAATGTTTTTATACGATATTTTAAATGGAAACAGGAGTTTTATGAAATATTCGTTATGTACATTCCCGACTAGATTTATTAATCTCCATTGTTACTTATTATATGGATTTACATGATTCATAAATGCTCGTCACCACACTCAAGTTTTTAGTTACTTTGATTACTTACTGAGTTGGCATACTTACGTTACATCTTGCACCTCTATGTGCAGATCCAGGTACCTGACCATCTCACTAGTTGATTTTCGAACGTGCTTGGAGTTGTTCGAGGATCGATGTAGCTGCTCAACATCCCCAACTCACCTCCTTTCCTTTCCTCAGTTCATAGTTTTTTCTTTCGTACTTCAGACTTTTGTAATAGCAAGTCACATTATGGTACATTGTATTTATAGTCGTAGATGCTTATGACAGTTGACTCTAGGTTTTGGGGTAGTGTGTAAATTGTATATCTCATTTTACTATTTTAAATCTGCTAGTTTTGGGAATTCATGAAATATTATGATAGTCTGTATTGGTTGGCTAGCCTAGTTCCATGATAGGTGCCATCACAGACGACTTAGGATTTGGGGTCGTGACAAGGCTAAAGTAATAAATACTGCCATTGGTCGGAGATTGGAAGATAGCTTAAGCCTACATAAAGGTTGATCAGAAGGAAAAGGAAACTAAAGAGTTACAACAATGAAGTAAATCAAGAGTCTGATTATTGGACATAGAAAATTATAGAAATTATGCTTGAGAACATAGCAGAATCAGTCTTAATATCAGAGGTACAAGAGAGATAATGCAAAAACCATATTATATAATGGCTCTACAAGGAAGCCAGTTAAAAAAAGTATCAACCTTATAATAAGTCGGTATGAAGATCTCATCGAACTGTGTATACACCAGAGGTGCAAGTATTATAATAGACCTTTAAGTTGTGAATATGAATTATACCTATGTTAAAAGGAGGTAATGAAAGATAGAAGATGTCATGCGAGATTTTAAGGCAAGTAAGGTAAAAGTTAAGAACATACGAGATACTCAGATACAGAAGGTTGGGTATAGTCCATACTTCAGATAGAAGGTTAAAACTACGGGGATTAAATATCCATGAATGATAGCAGCATCGTCAGTGGCATATCTTATAGACTATGGTCTCTAGGTATCGAGAGGTCTAGTTAAGAAAGTAAAAGAAGTGTTAGAGACGATGGGATGTCTCACTTCATGTCAAGAACAACATAAGGAAATCTATGGTGCAAGGAAGTTGGAGGAAGGATGCGAGTACTATAAATGAATATGTATGGGTCGCAAGCTAAAGTATGGTAGAGCGACATGATTCTAGGAAGACATGAGTATGGATAAGAAAGGGCTAGTGAGAAGGTGACGAGAATGGATAAGCCCTCGGGATTAAGCCCACAAAAATGAGAGAGATTAGGGGTGCCTGAATAAGCTCAAAGAAGTCTATGAGTAGTAGCATTTAGAAGAGATGGAATGCTACCCTGGTAATGAAATAAGGGTATGATTGCGATAGATAAAGGATGACGTTTAGGCCTTCGAGTGCGTAATGATTTGAAGAGGATTTCATGGATTGTACGAGATTAAGGTACCCACGTAAGTGAATGCTATAAAATATTGTCATTGAAGTACAGTATCACCCCTAAGTCGATTAGGAAAAACACTTCAAATGTTCCCCGATGAGACGTGAGCCCTAGTGGTAGTGTTACATAAGAAGCCAAGTTATTGGTATTAAGATGAATCAACAATAGATGGACAAAGGTCACAAAGTATGAGATAATATTAGGTCATCATTATTAAGATGAACAATAACGAGGGGGCATTAAAGGACTTAGCTTATTGCATGTACGATAAGCAACGAAAGTAACCTGGAGCTCAGTAGCAGCCCTCAATAACGATAAATCAAAGTAAGAGTTAAGGCAGTAAAGTCATACAAATCGATAAATGGATCTATGACAGAGGGTAGCAACAATTACGAAATTAAAAGGATTCCGACTACAAGTTGTGGTGTGTGAAAGAAGCTTAATGGGGGGAATGCCCTGTCCCTTAGAATTATTCATAGAACAGTTGCCTAGATGGAAAGGAAAGAACTAAAGTATTTAGAGGAAGGATTGTCGAGAAAATCGGCTCAAGTATGTTAAGGCTAAGCCCTTTCTTTATTTTGGTATGATCTCGTAATTACACGAGGTTGATAATGAGGCATAAAGATAAATTCATATCCCGGAATGTACGTGTATTTTCCTAGGCTTGTAAGTTACAATATTCTCTTTATCGGAACTTCATATTCAATTGAGTATTTCCATTTCTTTTAAGTCATGAGAGCAGAGAAACTATATATACAGTATTACAGTGTTTTCATTTCCATCGAGCTATTATCGATGGGAAGGCCTTTATTGGACAACCTCATATCATATGGCAAGTTATATACCAAGCCTACTGTGGTCGAGCACCCACTACGGCCGAGAAATTATATATATACCGAGCCTTATAAGGTCAGGCAGCAATTTTACTTACTATATTGAGAGAATTGAGTCAGTATCAGGAGGTAAGCATATCTTCAGATTATCATTGACTTCTAGTTGCCTTCCGTTATTATATTATTAGTTTAGTTTCAGCTTTCAATATATTGTCTTACATACTCGGTACATTATTTAGTACCGGTGTCTCTTTTCTAGGGGCACTACATTTCGTGCGTGCGGGTTCTGACAGACAGACGAGTAGACCTCCTTATTAGGTGTTGCCAAAGTTCAGCTGGATCAGTAAGCTCCATAACCTTCGGGGATGCCGGGCCTGGAGCTTTACGTACATATTTGTGTGTGTATATGTATGTGTGTGTATATATATATATATATGTTATGAGTAGGTTGGAGCCTTGTTCCGATCATACTATAGGCTTGTAGACATATCCTGTTAGCTAATGCAGTATGTTGGGCTTGTAGGCCTTTTATGTACATTTTGTTGGATTGTCAGCGGAAGTAGTTATGACGGTCTTGTCGGCCCAGCTTTATATTGCTATTTAGTCAGTAGTCTTAATTGTCTTGCAATGTGGCCCATGACCAAAGTATGACTTTATATGTTCTGATTCCCTTATTCGCAAGTTCGTACGCGAGGATAGGTGAGGCACCGAGTACCTATCTCGCCCCCAGGTTCGGGGCGTGACATTTTAACACTCCATCTCCCATTTAAAAGAGTTGTAACAAATCAAAGCACGCTTTCGTGAGAACGGGGCGCGACAAAGATCTAAATTTTTTTTTACATTTTTGTGATCTTTTATTTTTGTTTTAATGTATCAAGTTTCATAAATAGCATTTTATATTTTATTTAACTATTTAATTAAATTATTGTCGCTGAATTCCTTGTATTTTAAAATATATCCCAAGTTAGGCCAATTATCTGACCATATTTGTGGCCCAAACGCCCCAAATCCTTAGCCCAATAGCCCCAACCTAAACCAAATGACCCTTCACTAAAATCATATCGCGACCCACTTTAAACGACCTGCCTGTTAAATTTTTTAATCCCGACGGTTGATCTTTCGAGATCAATGGCCCTCGTTCATTTCCCTCTATTAATTAACCCAACCAAGAAACCCTAACCCTGTTTCACATCTCCGCTACCCCTAAATCCTCTCTAAACTCTCTTGTTCTTTACAAAACCTAGTCGCCTCCATCTAAATCATGTCCGTAATCCGATATCACATGGAAAATCTTCCACACACCCTTTCCTTTTTTGCTCACTTGATGGTTCTTACCATTTCATTAACGCTACAATATTTGGTACCCGATTATTTATGGAAGCTCAATCAATGGGTGTTATTTCAACTCTGATCTTGTATTATTCACATGCTTATGGCCTGATACACTCACTACCAGGCCATATACATCCGATTCAGTGAGATTTTTTACAACTTTATTCTCCGTCTTGAACTAGGGTTTGCTTGACTTCTCCTAAATTGATTCAGAATCAATTTCGCATGCTATTCTTTCCTTTTTATGATTGATTGACTATTTTTCCTTGTTTATGTTCTTAATTTTGCTACTATATAAACCCCTCCCAATTTACTCTTTAGAAAGAACTAGACTCGCTTCACAACTACTATTATTCTCTCGCTTGCACCTTATATTATTTTTATTGTGGCTGGCTGAAAGCCAAGGCCGCCGAAATTCAACTATTCAACCTCTTTCAGTGCGAGCACTATCCGAGATTCATCTGAAGCCCTTGGGAACTCTAAATCACTGGGAATTTTAGGGTTTCTGCTACTCTCTCCATGATACTGATAAGAAAGTTATTTACTCTTAATCTCTACCGTCTTAGCTCGTTAATTGTATAGGCTGGTGAGTAATGAGACTTTTGCGATTTTTTTTTTGTATTCATATTATTCAGATCTTTCTGAATCAATGTGATGTTGCTTTCTTCTGTTTGTATTCATGTTACTCCTGTGTTTTTCTAGTATCTGAACCTACTGGAATTCTGAGTTTTGGTACATGCATGCTATATGTGCGCAATTGTAATGATTTTTTATTTCTTTCAGCCTGCTCCGTTATTCTGATCACTAGTTGTTTTTAAAAAAAAAGTTTTTCTCATGCCTTGCCTGGGATTCCTGCATTCTTAAGGAAGTTACCTCCTAGCCATAATTTTCTTGAATAAATTTCTTTCCAATAAATCCTTCGTGTATGTTTTGCTATTATCCATCTTACATGAGCCTCATATGCACATTACTGTCTAAATGTTTTAGCCAGACATGTTGTGAATTTGGTATTTAGTCAATCATGCATTCTTCAGCGTTGCCCAGGTTTCTATTTAAACCCCAATACACTTGGGTTTTATCATTATGCATAATTGACTAACCTAAGTTCTAAAGTCTATATATCCTTGACCTCTTGATTGATATATCTTCCTACTATGATGTCTTTGGACTTAGAAATCTTTGTGATTAAGATTCTTATAGACTACTATAAACCATGCCTACTTGTTTGCTTACTTACCAATCTCTGACTGTGACCTTCATGCCTTAATTTCCTAGTTATGAATCTCTTTTAGGTTAATTCATACTTTTATATCAACTTGTTTTTTCTAAAATCTAAGCATGTATATGTTCTTACCACGTCAATCTAAGTGATATACTTCTACGACTCTGCTAATGTTGCACATGCTATATGAGCCTATGTTGTTAGTTTTCCATGAGGAGACTAAGTTTATACCGGTTCTCCTAGTTTCATGTTTAACCCCCCTTGTTTGACCAACCCTATCACCCTATATTCTAAAATGCAAGCATAAATATGTCTTATGTATGTTCCTACCAACATGTCACATGAATTTGTCTATACATTTCGGTGGTGATTAGCTTTACAATCTTAACAAAATAAGTGTGTAGGATTACTTCCTAAACTAGATAGTTCAACATTATCCTGTTGATTGTAAGCATGTATGAGCCCCCTCTCGTCTAGGTTCGATATCTGTTCTATGCAATGTTGGGCTTGGTTGTTAAGTTCAAACTTACTACTAGACTCATGAGCTGAGTTCTGGGCCTATTGGAGTTGTCGAAGGTTTAGAAAAGCATGGGTTATCTATAATGGGCCTATCATTGGGCTTATATTATGTAATTATTCATATTTGATTCAGGTTGTAATAACTTGTAAACTAAAAAACTGGGGATTTAATGAAACGGGGAAGAAAGGGTATTCTAGTACTTGCGTGAAGGAGTGGAAAACTTGTCTATAAGATTTATGTGTTCTATGTGTTGTTAGCCTGATTTTATCTCTTCACTTATAGACATCAAGCCTATAAGAGTCTCCCACACACCTCACTTATAGACATCAAGCCTATACTTGCTTCCATTCAATACTCTTAGGTAATATGTCTTAGGGCACAACAATGCGATGTTTTTACTTTTCTAGATATCATGCCTATAGGACTTCAAACAATCAGTCTATGAGTTGCTTCAATTACTTTAGTATGTTGCACATTTAGATATCATGACTATAAGATCTTAATCAACTACTTTTATTGCTACATTATAATGCCTCACTTAGAAAGCATGACCACAGGGTAAGATCATAAAATTAATTTCCAACTATTAGAAATCCTGCATATAAGATATGGTCACTCGCCTGGTAAAACGTCTATAAAATCAGTGCTACTAATTCATGATTCAGGGATCATTTCACTATCTTTTGCAAACGATTTGAAACAATGCCTATAGGATTTAACAATCCAAATGCATCTTAATTTTAAAATCGTCCACTACTTATTCTAAAAAATCAGTTTGTGTGCTTTTTGGTTTGGTGGGGAGGCGCACATGAGCCACTCTTTATTATTAGGTGCAGTTCTCTTTGTTTTTGTATTCGCGTTTATTTTTATCATTCAGAGCAACCTAAGTAAGTCCATAACCACCCAAATAGAGGTCCAAAGCCTCTTGGACTATAGTCATAGGACGGGTAGTGGAGGCATATGACCCGACTTAGAATTTAATTAGATCGCTTTAGGTAAACAACTTCAATAGAGTAATTGGGTAGCAAGAGATGATAGTCTGTGCCCGCTGAAGAATATGAGCAACTCCTAGTAAAAAGGCGTTGCGAAATATTATTTATGTTGCACAGGGTGATCCTTTAGGCTAAAAAACTTATGACCCCTCTCCTTTATATATTTATTCTTCACACTTAGTCATTTAATATATATACCAATGTAGTGGTATCCTCGTAGTCCTTAAGACTTGTACTAATTCTTGTTGTGTTATGATAAACTCTTCGACTTTTATATTTCTTTATTTATCTAATCACCTAGCATAATCCACATAGTCTGAAGTTCGACCAGGACCTACATCTGTGGACCTCGAAGATAGCCTGACCCCTTCTCTTTGAGGTAATTTGAGCCCTTACCCAATCTTTGGTGGCGTTGAATAGTCAAACAAAGTTATTCCAAATAGGTGACGTAACGCACCTTAAAAATTCTTAGGTGGTGACTCTTCTCTTTTAATACTTTATTTAAAAGAATTGTCACATGTCAAAACCTGATTTCGCGCGAAAAAGGGGCGCGACAGCATGATGACTCTGTTGGGTATACACTTAGGCTCTTACCATAGTGAACTTTGTTTATGTGGATTTCTTTCTTCGTTACATGAATATCCCTTCCCTTATTCACCTTTATTTGTTAAAATTGCTATGATATTAACATCCCTTCCCTTATTCACTTTTGTTTGTTAAATTTGGTATGCACATCCCTTCCCTTATTCACCTTCGTTTGTTAAATTTTGCTATGTTATGCACACCCTTTCCCCTACCCGCATTTATTGTTAAATTTTCTATGCACATCCCTTTCCCCCTACCCATCCTTTATTTTCTATGACATGTACATCTTTCTCATATTTACCTTTCTTTGCTCTGATCTCCCTTCATCTCGTCAAAGTGCTATGCCTAGTTCTTGCTTTATTAGATTTCACATATTTTATCGTTCAAATATTTGGCAACGTGTTATTATCTCTGCATAAATCATGCTCCACATCATACTAAACTCGTTCCAATTATCGACATAGTGGCGCTTGATGAGTGTCTGTGTTGTTCCAAAATTACCATTTTAAATAGGAAAGTCTTATTCGCGATAGACTAGTCAATCAACGGTGCAATCGACGGTCTCGTGCCTTTTCCTCTCAAGTTTTCCACTTGAGAGTACCGGTCTAGACCACTCTATAAACCTTACCCCAATGTTACATGTACATGCATCACGTTAAACCTAGTACGGGTTAGAACGTTGTTAACCTAATAAGCCACTAAGATAAGCCTCGTCCAAAGTCCGATAGGATTTCCATAATCCCAAGGGACACCATCATATTATGTGCATTACATGGAGAAAAATTGTCAATATGTTGATCATTACTGTGTAAATGGTCGTGTTTGGAGGGGGAAAGGGCTAACCTTTATTTGACTATAAAAAATTAAGAACGAAGTCCTCAGATTCGGCATGGTCCAAACATTCCACCTTTGCTACTTGACCGGTGGAAAGACCTTAAGCCTTGCGACAAGAATCATGTGAGAAGAGTACTTAGTGAATTGCCATCTTTACTAAATATCCAACAAAATAGGGCATTAATTGAGACTGCTACAATATTCTGGGATGAGAAAACAGTTGTCTCCCAATTTTGTGACATAGAAATGACCGCTTTCCTAGAAGAAATAGGAAGCTTTGCTAAGTTGCCAGGGATACTCCGGGATTGCTGGTACCAGAGAATTGCACCCCTCACGATTTTCTAAAGATGTTAGGATTTAAGAAAAATGATGAACTACTCTTCTTAAATAATTCATACATCCCTTTTGGATTTCTTTACGAGTGTTATGTACATAGTAAATAGTATAATCTTCATCATGAGGAAACTCACCATTACTTCCCTAGGTCGGACGCACTGCCTGGTTTATGTGTTCATCATCTCCTTTTCAGGGTTGTTGATAGTTCCAATGAAAGGGGGGAAGGATCCATACTCGCTTAGACATGGTCGTCATGACATTGATGGAAGGTATTGAGTGAAAAACATATACCATAATCCCCATGATCCTAGCTAAAATGTATCGCGTTCTAGATCAGTGCAAGCAAGGATTCTGACATTTTGAAGGTTGCTATCTGTTACTACATCTCTAGTTGTTGAAAAACTTTCAGAGTGGAGAATATCATCAAGAGCTTTTGCGACGGCCATTGAATGACCACATAGCCTAACACCACCCAAAGAAAATGACATTTATCCCAGATAGGTTTGCACAGTCTGGAAGTGTTTTAAGCTGGGTGCGTTTCTTCAGACGTCTAACAAACAAGAAGGTACATTGAATGTTTGAATGGTTTCCTAGCAGTAAGTTCATCATCAGGTGAAGACATACTACTCATTCGGTATTGATCGGGTTGTGAGAAATTTATCCTTATTCTCTTATAAGGGTAATGAGACAAGTGGGAAGAAAACATGTCATACCTCGGATTTCCAAAATGATCAAGTACAAGCCATAATTTCAAAGGGGACGTCATTCCATTCAAGTTTGAGGCACAACATATGTGGAACCAGACGATCATTGTGAAAAGAGAAACCATTGAGCTAGAAAGGTATCATGTCGGTCATGTGTACTTCTATCCATTATGGTTGGTAGACGATATAGCGGGAGATGTCAAGCCAGGAGTCAATCTCGAAAACAGGATCACAGATGATGTTGCTGAGCCATAGGTTAAGTATAGCAGACTACACAAAAGGGTTTTCGAGTCAGAATCTAAGCATCTCGAACAACACAAATTGGAAATGGAGGCTTGGAATATCTGGATCAAGGATTGACGGATCTTGAGGGGAAGATCAGAAAGAGGATTTCAGATTGTCAAAACACGGATGGGAGTGAAAGAGGGAATCTAGCAATGGCTTACTTATTATTGTATATGCGCGATCTGGGGAACCTGATTTATGGAGTCAAAATATCCAAGCATGGAGAAGGTCCTTCGGGAACCAAATAGACAAGGAAATGATGTTCTTTATTGTTTTCTAGCTTATCTTTACATTTCAATTGTAATAAGACTGAATGCCATTAGCAATTTTTATTATTTTCTTCGATTTAGTGAAAGTTCGTCTCATTTTTGCATTAATGAAATAATGCAATTATTGGCATTGATATTATCCAAGGCTATGTGTCGCTTAGGCCTACCTGGGGCATAACGAGTTCCCCAAATTAGTGTGTGAATTATGGCTTGACTTTGCGAAACATGTTTAATACTGCAAGCATTCTTTCAATGCCCCTTACTAACTTGGTTCCCTTTTGTTTTCTCTTTCTTTTGATTACTTCCATTTCTAAAGGTTGGTTCGTGCATACTGGCATCGTTGGCCTATCACACTAGATCCAGGGGTCCTCCACCTCATCTTCCACCAAGCGACCCTAAAAGATAAAACAAAGGAAAGGGGGAAATGGATTATTTGTGTGGTATCAGAAAGGATAAAGCTACAATGAAAGAGACTATCAAAACTTACGATGGCCGGAGCACTGTGGTGCAGAATGAATTGGTCATACGTCTGGAACATAAAATCTTGGAGTTACAAGGAGAACTTGAGCAGGCCCAAAACTTGGCAAACCTTTCTCTCACCCTCAACGTCCCTGATATTAACCATCAAAATCCATTTACCCATAACCAAACACCACCGAAAAACACACTTAACCAAAACCCGCCACCAAATCCTCTTGTACCACACCTAAATCTCAAACCTCCTCAAAACCTTAACCCCTCCTCAGCAGCACCATCACCATCCAACCTAATACCCATAGAACACCACTTATCATACAACCCAAAATGTACCACAACCTACTCCTGATCCCCAAAACTCAACAAATGACGACCCTTATTACTAAATTCCCGGAGTCAATCAAAACAATCCAATATATGTTGAAATCTTACCCCACACCCCACAACAAACCCTATACATACCCGAATCAACCGAAAAATACATGTTCATTAAGAACATGGCGGAGGAACTCAAGAAGCACACTGGCAGAGTTCAGAGTGTCGAGAGTGCTAAAGGAATTGATGGTTCAAACTATGAAGACTTGTGCATTGAGCCAGATGTGCAATTTATGGAGGGTTACACACCTCCCAAATTGAAATAGTTTGATGGAACATAGTGATCCAAAAGTGCATCTAAGGATATATTGTGACAAACTTGTAGGAATAGGCAAAAATGAACAAATCCACATGAAATTGTTTATGCGCAGCCTCACAGGAGATGCATTGTCTTGGTATATCAGCCAGAACCCAAAAAAGTGCATTAGTTGGGTAAGCATGGCATCAGACATCATGAACAGATTCAGGTTCAACACAGAAAATGCACCATACATGTTCTACATTCAAAACCTCAAGAAGAAACCCATAGAAACATTTCGCAAGTATGCTAGTCGATGGAGATCTGAAGCTGCGAAAGTAAGGCTAGCACTCGAAGAAGAAAAAATTAATAATTTCTTCGTCAGAGCTCAAGACCCGCAATATTATGAAAGGTTGACGGTTATTGAGAATAAAAAATTCTCCGACATCATCAAGCTAGGAGAAAAAATAGAAGAAAGGATTAAGAGTGGAATGGTGAAAAATTTCAAGGCACTACAAGCCACAAATATAGCCTTGCAATTAGGAGGTGATTATCCATGCTGATGGAAGTAACCCCATCTACACTAATCAGATCGTTCCAGTTATCAAAAATAGGAACAAGCTGGGTGGAGAGACATATCATCGCATTGAACGAGTCAACGCAATTGAAAAGTATCGATAGTGGAGTAACAATATAGAAAGTATAATACTATGGACAGGGTATGAACTTGGCAAAGGTCTCGGCAAAAACCTTCAAGCAATCACCAAACCCATACAACCACAGCGTCATGGAAGCACTTTTGGGCTCGGATTTGATTATACTTCGAAAGAGTACCTGGACTGGTCTCCACCATGGCGTGGTCCTTAATATCCACTAGAATAACCGGTACCACCTCTGCACCAGACATTCAAACAAGCATACATGATGTGGGGATCTGAGCAAGATGAAGTATTAGTCAGTATGAGGATGTTGTTTTTAGAAGAAGAAGATATGGATGGAGTGAAATAATTGAGGAGGAAGAGGAGGAAGTCCTTATCCTTCATACCGTGGAGAAAGGATTTGTTCTCAAGAACTGAACTGCTGCACTATCCCGGGCCCGTCGAGTTCCTAGTTAGCTTGTCAAATTAGCATCAATTATTTTAAAAAATAGTTTTTGAGCATTTGAGACATTTTAAGTACTTTGTTTTGAAATAATTGCTCGAGCCATCAAGTCGCACTCGTTCACTGGTAGAGCAGAAGCTCAGAAAGTTCAAGTCGATTTTGAGTTTGAAAATAAAAGAGGAGGTCACCAAGCAAATCGAAGTCAATGTTCTTAGAGTGGTGGAATACCCGACTTGGTTGGCTAACATTGTGCCAGTTCGGAAGAAAGACGGGAAAGTCTGAGTATATATTGATTACTGAGATCTAAACAGAGTGATTCCCAAAAATGATTTCCCATTTCCAAATATACAAATACTGACTGATAATTGTGCCAAGAATGAACCCCAATCCTTTGTGGATTGCTTCGCAGAATACCATCATATCTAGATGGATGAACAGGATGCTGAAAATACAACCTTCATCACGCTGTGGGGAATATATTGTTACAAAATGATATAGTCTGCCCTGAAGAACACTCGAGCCACCTACAAGAGAGCCATAACAACCATTTTCCCCGACATGATACACAAGGAGATAGAGGGGTACATGGATGGCGTTATCATCAAATCTAAAAGGAGTACTTACCATGTAGCAGACCTGAACAAATTCTTCAATCGGCTTCGATGGTACAATCTGAAACTGAACCCTGCAAAGTGTGCCTTCAGAGTCCCTACTGGAAAATTTTTAGGATTCATCGTCAGTCGCAGAGGGATTGAGTTTGACCCATCAAAATTCAGGGCAATCCAAGACTTGCCGCCTCCGATGAATAAGAAAGATGTGATAAGCTTTTTAGGGCATCTCAATTACATCAGCCGCTGCATAGCACAATCAACCGTGATATGTGAGCTAATATTTAGGATGCTGAGGAAAGATGTTGCAACGGGCATGACTGAAGAATTCCAGAAAGACTTCGACAAAATTAAGGAATATTTGTCTAAACAACCTGTTCGGGTACCACCAAAATTAGGAAGACCTCTATTGCTTTATATGTCTGTGTTGGATGGAGCTTTTGTTTGCGTTCTAGGACAACATGATGAGAGTGGAAGAAAGAAGCAGGCAATATATTATCTGAGCAAGAAGTTCATGCCATACGAAGCTCGATACTCTTTGCTATAACACACTTGTTGTGCTTTGATATGAATAGCTAAGAATTTGAGGAATTCTTTCTGCGCATACATTACATATCTCATATCAAGGATGGATCCACTGAAATACATCTTTCATAAACCCATGCATACAGGTAAGTTAGCAAAGTGGAAAATATTGTTGAGTGAGTTTGACATCGTCTATGGAACCCAAAAGGCAGTCAAAGGGCAACCATTGGCAAATCATCTAGTAGAAAATCCTATAGACGGAGAATACGAACCATTGAAAACATATATGAGGTGTCATTTGTAGGAGAAGATATCACCGATGCATATGATGGTTGGAGAATGTTCTTCGACAGAGCAACAAACTTCAAAAGAGTAGGTATTAGAGTTGTCTAAGTATCAGAAACCGGCCAACACTATCCAGTATCCGAAAAACATAGGTTTCCATGCACCAACAATACAGCAGAGTATGAGTCCTGAATATTGGGACTCAGGTTGGCTATTGTCATGAACGTTCATGAGCTTCTGGTAATCGGGGATTTAGATCTTTTGGTGCACCAGGTTCTAGGGGAATGGGCTACAATGAACACAAAAATATTGCCATACTTTCACTGTGTACAAGAGCTGATCAAGAGGTTTACAAAGATAGAATTCGAACATGTTTCGAGAATTCAGAATGAGTTCCTAGATGCATTGGCCAATTTATCTTCCATGATATAACACCCAGACAAGAATTTCATCGATCCTATTTCAATACGAGTTCATAAACAACCAGCTTATTGTGCTTATGTTGAAGAAGAGATTAATGGAAATCCGTGGTTCCACAATATCAAGAAGTACTTCAAAAATGAAGAATATCCAGAGACTGCTACCCATACCCAAAAGCGCACACTTCGAATGTTAGCCAATCATTTCTTCCAAAGCGAGGGAATTCTATAGAGTATGACTCCAGAATTGGGATTGTTACGGTGTGTCGATACCAAGGAGGCATCCAGATTGCTCGAGGAAATACATGTCAGAACCTGAGGACCACACATGAATGGTTTCATCTTAGCCAAGAAGATATTAAGAGTTGGGTGTTTCTGGATGACTATGGAGACAAACTGCATCAAGTACGTTCAGAAGTGCCACCAGTGCCAGATACATGCCGACATGATACGAGTACCACCCAATGAACTCAACACAACCAGTTCACCTTGGCCTTTCTCGGCTTGGGGTATAGATGTCATCGGTCTGATCGAACGCGCCGCCTTAAATAGGCATAGATTCATTCTGGCGGCCATAGACTACGTCACAAAATGGGTTGAAGCCGCATCTTATAAAGTTGTAACAAAGAAGGTCATAGGAGATTTTGTTCGGGACCGTATTATTTGTAGGTTCGGGGTACCAGAGTCAATCATCACTGATAACGCTGCCAATCTCAATTGTGATTCGATGAAGGACATGTGTGAAATCTTCAAGATCAAGCATAAAAACTTCATAACATATATGCCGTAAATGAACGAAATCGTAGAAGCCGACAACAAGAACATCAAGAAGAGATTGAGGAAAATGGTAGATAATTACAAAAAATTGCACGAGAAGATGCCATTTTTCTTGCTCGGATATCGTACCACAGTCCACAAATCAATTGGGGCAACTCCCTGCCTATTTGTTTATGGTACTAGAGTGGTTATTCCTGCTGAAGTAGAAATCCCTCTCTAAGAATTATACAAGAAGATGAGCTCAACTATGTAGAATGGGTATAGAGCCGCTACGAAAAACTATCTCTCATTGATGGGAAGAGAATGAATTTTGTATATCACGGTCAACTCTACTAGAACAGAATGAAAAGAGCTTTTAACAAAAAGGTTAGACCAAGGCAATTTACATAGGGAAATTGGTGCTAAAGCGAATCTTCCCACATCAAGAGAAAGCCAAGGGGAAGTTCTCACCCAATTAGCAAGGTCCCTACATGGTTCATCGGGTACTGATAGGAGGAGCACTTATACTTGCAGAAATGGACGGTAGATTTGGCCAAAACCTATCAATTCAGACACAATCAAGAGATACTATGTTTAAGATTGTTTTCATTTTTTCGTTTTACGTAACTGAACTATGCTTGACCTGATTCCCGTTTAAGAGGGGATACATTGTTAGCCCAATTGGTTCAGTCACATCTTAATAAAATATTTATTTTCCCCATGATCAGAAACTGGGGCAAGATTGCAAATTCAGCGACTTCCTCATGTATCGAATAGCCAAAGAACGTGTTGTCAGAAGTATGCTCTTAAACTGGGGTAGAATTTTGAGGATGACCCTTAAAATTCTAAAGCAAGGAGGTTGCAATTTCTCTAAATGTGCCATTGTCGCCGACTCATCTAAATTATTTGATCTTCTGTACTATCATATATTTCAAACAACTATATTTCTTCAAATAATTTGTCAAATGCATACATATTTTCGAAAACTTTGTTTCTATGAAAGCCATATGTTACCTAGGGTAACTCAAGTANCCCCCCCCCCCCCCACAAAATCACGATTAATTTTTGAATGCAGGCATGACAAACACAACAGTAATATCCACGAATACATACGCACAACAAATCAATACATTTATAATGACAAGTTGCCTAACGCAAACACATCTAGCTAAAAAAATACTTCACTCTCTCTCAACCACGCATTGTTTTTCTTGCATAAGTCTAAGCACTGCCTTTTCTTTGCATGAGACTAAGCATAGACTCTCTTTCTTTGCATGAGACTAAGCATTATCTGCCTTTTATTTGCATGAGACTAAGCACTGTCTCCATTTCCTTCATAAGCCTAAGCACTGCATCTGTAGTTGCATAAGGCTAAGCACTGCTATTTCTTTGCATGAGCCTAAGCATTTTCTCCACTTTCCTTGAATGGGACTAAGCATTGTATCCCCTTTCTTTTCATAAGACTAAGCACTGTGTTCATGTTACACCCCATGTTTTCGTACGTGAGAGTACATCGTAAGTCAATTGATGTAAGCTCAGAAATAAGATTATATTTGATGTAATATAAAGTAAGTTAATCATGTTACATTGGAGGTAAAAATATTTAATATCATGAATAACGAGTACCAAGAGGGTTGGAAAGCTGAGAATCTAAACAAATTAAAGAAAATAAGTTTCGTCGAAAGTCGACGAGTTTGGAATGTTATAACATGTACTTTAGGGTGAGACTATGGTTCATTACATGATAAGGAGGTTATTATATGAGTTATTTTTATCCTATGATAGTTGTGTTCTAAATTTTGAAGTCAAGCAAGTCCTGGAACAAAAGTCGGCAAAGGTCTTCACAAGTTACACTCATAATGTGCTTAGTATTAGGTCAATGTAATTGAGATTTTCTCCCATTGTACTTTGAATTATGGAGTGATCTTACCACCAAATTTAAGTTTTATGAGTCTAGTTTCTAACGCATTAAACCGTTCATCAATACGGACTTAGAGTAAAGAGATATTCCCGTTTTTGCGAGATTGCGCCAAGCACCTCTCTATGGGGCACACTTAGGCGGTTTAGGACATTTGGATCTATATATGACGCCTCCAACCCGTTTTAAGACATTTATTTTCACTATATTCAGACCTTTAGAACTCTAGGAACACTCTCTGAAGGTTCTCTCAAGATTCAAGACCCAAACAAAGGGCAAACAACAGAAATCAAGTGTCGGGAATCCCGTGGCGCTAGTAAGTTTCTTTTTCTTCTTGTTGGTGCTCATTTTTGTGTTGTTCCAGCTCGTGTGGGAGGTCTTTTTAAGGGCTTTATGTTCTGTAAATACTCCCTCAAGTTCTTAATATGAACCCTAGATGACTTCAAGCCTTCTAAAGTGATTCTAGTGCCGAAAAACACAAATTGATTGCTAGTTTCGCTTTCTTGTTGTTGTGGCAGCATTGGAGGGATATTTCATGGAAAATTAAGGTCAAATAGGAGTTTTTATTTATTTATAAAGGTAAGAAACCTTTTACTCTATATGTATTTAATATTATCCACGTTGCATCTAAGTCATTGAAGCTAGAACTTGTGAAATATATATCCCAAGGCTTGGTAGTAATGTTATCGGTTGGTGGCTGTTTTGGGAGGGTCAGTATGATTAACATTGATATTGTTTGGGCTGTTTAGTGATTGTTTTAACTTGTGGGAAGTCATATAAATAGGGGAGGCTATGTCTGTTTAATCGTAAAATAGGTTGTGGTCGGTACATAATAGTTATGACGCTTAAATGTTAACTATAGTATCATTTCTCCTATTGTAGACTAAGGAGTCATGACTTTTGCATAGCTTGAGGTTGGGAAGTATATATACAAAGTATGTGAGGCTATCCCTTTCCTTATTTTTCACGACTCCGATTACACATAATGCAATGAACGAGCTTCTAAAGATACTCTACTTTTAGAAGCTAGCAGTACTTACATTGTTTCACTTCTTATGGAACAATTGATGTTGAGGTTGCTACTCTTATTCCTATGTTATCAATGTTGTTGGTACTTCCTGATTCTTATAATATTCATGATGAAGAGTTAATCCTAATAATTTTTACGGAGAATATCGACCTTACGTCACTCCGAAATATTCAGAAGATAGTTCCAATGAGTCCCACATGCATTATATATATGTATCTATTTTACTTTACCGAGCTGCTTATCAGTTGGGTTTACCGAGTCATCTTTGAGGCCTGGTATGATATGATAATGATGAAGCCCACAGAGGCGAATGTTCTATGATGATGATGATGCCCACAAAGGCGGATGTTTAAAAAGATTATGTATATATATGTATCATGCATTTCATGTTAATGTCTCTTAGAAGCACTCAGATGCTACAGGTTGTATCTCCTACATCTCTCTTTATATTACTGTTCTTATTTATCCTTTCCTGCCTTATATACTCAGTACTTTATTCGTACTGATATCCTTTTATTTGTGGATGTTGCATGTCATGCTGCAGGTCTTGATAGACAGGTAGACACGGCTCTCCCACCATAATAGGCTTTCTAGTTCAGCGATTATAGGAGAGATCCCTTCTCCAGACTTGCCGTGGTCTTGGTGTGCATTTTTGTTATAGGTATTATGGGTATGTCGGGGCCCTGTTCCGGCTATGGTGCATTACTTATGCTCCTTTAGAGGCTCATAGATAGGTGTCGACTCATGTATAGTTTTGTATGCCGTGATGGATAATTTTGGTTGTATAGTCTTTCATGGCAGCATTGTAGCTTGTACCTTTTATGTAGTTTCTTAGAAATCATGTCATCCTATGTGATATATGTTCATCATCCATATATACCATTATATTGATCTCGTTATCCCTTAAAGATAATAAGAAGGTTAGATAAAATGTATGTTGGTGCTCGGCAAGTATGGCGCGAGTGCTAGTCATGATCCTCCAGTTTGGGTCGTGACAAACGTGGTATCAGAGCAGGCCTGTCCTAGGGGTTGTCTATGACCCGTGTCTAGTAGAGTCTTGTTTATGGGTGTGTTGTGCACCACACTTATAAGCAAGAGGCTACAAGGAATTTAGGACTGTTACTCTTTCTTCTTACTCTAGATCGTGTGGTAGAGCTCAATCGTAAGAACTCAATTTCCTCAATTATATCTTATTTATAATACGACGATGCATACATTTTGAAAGATGGATGGTAAGAGATTGCAATGTGGCTATGGAAGAGTTGATTCAAAGGAACTCAATTTTGCATCATGCTTATGATGAGTAGATGTGAGGGCTTCAGCAGATCATGTGTGTACTAAGATGTGTTAGCTTCTTAATAAGGAGCTCTAGGGAGAGAATATCTATCTAACCATATGGNAGTTGCTTTCAATGGTAACGGAGATATCTACAATTGTCCATACCAATCTCAATTATGCCCAATGGGAGCTAACTAAAATAATTTAAGAGAAGGATAGGATATCAGGATCCAGCTGGGGTTAGAGTAAGAGAAAATCGTGGATAGATTGTTAGCATTATTTAACATTTTTGAAGGATAGTGCAGAACATGGTAATAGTTATCATTTTGAGATAGCCATATGGTCACTCTAGAATAGAACAATCAGATTTGAATACTAGAATACTCAAAAAATTTAGAAGATAGGCACTAGAATCCTAGAAGGGATAAATATTTTCCTTAGTATGACTCCAGCCACTAGTAAAAAAAAATAGAAGAAGAATGATAGGCGTCCCGAAGAGCCAGTGATATGAAGCAGGGAGAGCAAAATGTGAAAGAACGTCATGTTGAAGTCTTTATAATAGGGCGATAGACAGGGATATTATAATGAGAATAAGAAGAGAGTAAATGAAACATTATGAGTAAGAGGCGATAAATGAGTGATAGCGGTAAATCAGAATATGGTATAATGATAAAAGTCTATAGTCAAGTGAAGGAAAAAAAATGGGAGGAGACAGGCCTTGAGACAATACAAAAGTGTAAGCCATAAAGCCATACCCTCATTTCGAGAAATAAGTTGGTGACTCACACATGATTACCATAAGGAAAAGTTAGACCCCCCAAGTAATCAAAATTAGTATGGGATAGTAAACAAGAAAAAAAATCGAACATGAATTAGGGATCAAAAGAATTGGTAATAGTCGAGATCGTTTCAAAGATAGTGTTTCGATAATAATAGAATGAACAATAGAAGCATAACCTTTAAAGGTCATTCACGGAGACGCTTCCTTAAAGCAATCACTATGAGCAGACACTATGAGCAGAGTTAAGCTTAAGGGACAAAATGTGCCAGTTATNTGTGAAGATGTAGAAACAAAATGCCAAAGATGAAGAGGTAAATATCGAATGGTAAAGGAAGAATGTGGTAAAAAGGTGAAAGGAATAAGATTGCATTTATTCATATCCTACAGATATAATATAACTCAAGAACATTATGCAAGCATGATATTGGGAGAATCAATAAGGGTTTCGCACTCGATGGTATTGATATATAAGTGGGAATGAAAACTTGATACATAAGGATCCCGTACAAGAGGTAAGTTAAGACAAAGGATATAACCCAAGAGGCGTTACATATAATAAAGATATGAGAGTGGACCAATGGGTAGTCAGTAGTTGATTCAGGAAGAGCCTAGTTATGGATAGATAGGAGGATATAGGCAAATTAGCAGATCATGCAAGATAAACGTAGTGAAACCCAACATAGGAAAGTCAGTCTCTTAGATACAAAATCGTAATCTTCGAGAAATATTAAGACAGGATTTGGGGTAGTAGAAGGTACAATATAAGTGTTACGGAAATAAAAGAGAGTGTCACAATGGAGACAACTGAAATCTCAATTCAGAAGAAACCCTACAAGCATAAGGGCATGGAGGTAAGTAACTAAGGATATTGATAGGCGAGTAAGAACATCAGAAATACCGTGGGATATACAATGTAATAAGGTCTCATATTTATAAGTACTAGCTGAGGAAATAAGGAAGCAGGGTTCAACATAAGCATAGTGACCTAAAGTTGAAATGGTCTTGCAACAGCAGTCACATTATAATGTTGTATGTACTCCATAAGAAAGTGGAATCTATCGTAGCTAATGAACGGAAGAAGAAAAAAAAATCAATAAAAAGTTGATAATTAAGATCATATGAGTTACAGGGAACTCCCGTATTCATGGGCACTAAGATAGGCCTATCCATGCAGCAAGTGGCAAAAACGACCAGGAAAAGTAATTGTTTACATTTAAGACAACTCAGAAGGCATGAAAGGAAATCTATATGTGCTAACATGATGAAAGGAAGGTTACGAGTAGTATAAGTAGATGTGCGTAGGTCGCAAGCTAATGTATGGTAGAGCAACAAGGTTTTAGCTATTCATGAGTAAGGATAAGAAAAGGTTAGTAAGAAGGTGACAAGAATAGGTAATTCCTCGGTATTAAACCCATCACAGCAAGAGAGCTGATGGTTTCCATACAGTTATAAAAAGCTCAGTATAGCATAAGTGAACTCAAAGGAGTTTAAAACTAGGAGAATTTACAAGATATAGAATGCTACCATAATAGTAAAGTAAGGGTGTAATTGTGATAAATGATAAGAGGATGACGTTTAGACCTTTGATTGAGTAATGATTTCGAGAACAAGTATTTCATGAAATTCACGGGATTAGAATACCCCCATAAGATGAATCACATTGGGATGCTATGAAATACAGTTATTGGAGTATAGTATCGTCCCTAAGTGGATCATGAAAATCACTTCAGATATTCCCCGATGAGACGTGAGCCCTAGTGACGGTAAATTACATAAGATGTTTCAAGTTATCAGTGGTAGATTATAGATCAACATTAAGGTGAATCAACAACCGATGGATGAAAGTTGCGAAGCATGAGGTGAGATTATGCTGCAATTATTAAGATGGACGGTAATAAGGAAGAATTAAATGGCTTAGATTTATACACATAAGATAAGAGGTGAGAGATAAACCTGTAGTTGGGTGTCAAGTCTCCATAATAATAAATCGAAGTAAGAGTTATGGTATAGTATGACCTACCTAGTAGTGGTAAAGCCACAAGAAACTGAGGCTATGAAACAAGATATAACAATAGTCGTAAGTTCAACAAAATACAAAACAAAGAACTTTAGTACACCTATAGATACCCATAGGGACAGCTTGTCATAGTAAAATATATCTTCACCAAGTGAATCATAAAGATAGGTTAAAAGCTAACAAGAAATAAAAAAGGAGATAAGAGTCGCATTGGCGCAGATTCAAGGTTAGAATTGTCTACGCTGCATGAAGGAAGATAGAAATAGTTACGACATTAAAGGAGTTCGACCACAAGTCGTGGTGTGAGAAAGAGGCCCAAAGGGTGGAATATTCTTGCCTTTGGATTTATTCACCGAACAAATCCCTATATGGAAAAGACAAAATTAAATTATTGGTAAGAGTTATTTCCTAATATATGTAAAAGTGCATTAGCAAACATTCGAGGACAAATTCTCCAAAGGGGGTAATGATGTTACACCCTATGTTTTCGTACGTGAGAGTACATAGTAAGTCAATTGATGTAAGCTCAGAAATAAGATTATATTTGATGTAATATAAAGTAAGTTAATCATGTTACATTGTAGGTTACAAATATTTAAGATCATTAATAACGAGTACCAAGAGGGTTGGAAAGCTTAGAAGCTAAACCAATTGAAGAAAATAAGTTTCGTCGAAAGTCGACGAGTTTGGAATGTTATAACATGTACTTTAGGGTAAGACTATGGTTCATTACAGTATAAGGAGGTTATGCTATGAGTTAATTTTTATAGTATGATAGTTTTGTTCTACATTTTGAAGACAAGAAAGTTGTGGAACAAAAGTCGGCAAAGGTCTTCACAAGTTACACTCATAATGTGCTTAAAATTAGGTCAAATGTAACTGAGATTTTCTACCAATATACTTTGAATTATGGAGTGATATAACCACCAAATTGAATATTTATGAGTCTAGTTTCTAACACATTAAACCGTTCATCGACACGATCTTCGAGTAAAGAGATATTCGCATTTTCGCGAGACAGCGCCAAACACCTCTCTATGGGGCCCACTTAGGCGGTTTAAGACATTTGGATCTATATATGACGCCTCCAACCCGTTTTAAGCCCTTTATTTTCACTATATTCAAACCTTATAACCCTAGTAACACCCTCTCA
Source organism: Nicotiana paniculata (assembly GCA_005239505.1). NCBI lineage: Eukaryota > Viridiplantae > Streptophyta > Magnoliopsida > Solanales > Solanaceae > Nicotiana > Nicotiana paniculata. Next base: position 3,133 of record ML323503.1, on the reverse strand, counting down.
AGGTTCTCTCAATATTCAAGACCCAAACAAAGGGAAAACAACAGAAGTCAAGTGTCGGGAATCCCGTGGCGCTAGTAAGTTTCTTTTTCTTCTTGTTGTTGCTCATTTTTGTGTTGTACAGCTCGTGTGGGATGTAGTTTTAAGGGGTTTATGTTCTTTAAATACTACCTCAAGTTCATAATATCAACCCTAGGTGATTTCAATCCCTCTAAAGTTATTCAAGTGCCGAAAAACACAAATTAATTGACAGTTTCACTTTCTTATTGTTGTGGCAGCATTGGAGGGATATTTCATGGAAAATTAAGGTCAAATTGGAGTTTTTCTTTCTGGATAAAGGTAAGTAACCTCTTACTCTATATGTATTTAATATTATCCAAGATGCGTCTAAGTCATTGAAACTAGAACTTGTGAAATATATATCGAAAGGCTTGGTACTAATGTTATCGGTTGGTGGCTGTTTTGGGACGGTCAATATGATTAACATTGATGTTGTTTGGGATATTTAATGATTTTTTTCACTTGTGTGAAGTCATATAAATAGGGGAGGTTATGTCTGTTTCATCGTAAAATAGGTTGTGATCGGTACATAATAGTTACGACGCTTAAACGTCAGCGATAGTATCATTTCTCCTATTGTAGACTAAGGAGTCGTGACTTTTCCATAACTTGAGGTTGGGAAGTATATATACAAATTATGTAAGGCTATCCCTTTCCTTCTTTTGTACGACTCCGATTATACATAACACAGTGAACGAACTTCCAAATATACTCTACTTTTAGAAGCTAGCAGTACTTGCATTGTTTCCCTTCTTATGGAACAATTGATGTTGAGGTTTCTCCTCTTATTCTTATGTTATCAATTTTGTTGGTACTTCCTGATTCTTATAATATTCTTGATGAAGAGTTAATCCTAATAATGTGTACGAAGAATATCGACCTTACGTCACTCCGAAATGTTCAGAACATGATTCCAATGATTCCTACATGCATTATATATATGTATCTATTTTACTCTACCGAGTCGCGCTATAGTCGGAACCTATTCTACAACCATTTATCAGTCGGGTTTACCGAGTCCTTTTTGAGGCTGGGTATGATATGATGATGATGATTCCCACAGAGGCGAATGTTCTATGATGATTATGATGCCCACAGAGGTGTATGTTTAAAAATATTATGTATATATATGTATCATGCGTTTCATGTTAATGTCTCTTAGAAGCACTCTGATGCTATATGTTGTATCTCCTACATCTCTCTTTACATTACTGTTCTTATTTATGCTTTCCTGCCTTACATACTAAGTACTTTATTCGTACTGACGTCCTTTTATTTGTGGACGTTGCATGTCGTGCTGCAAGTCCTGATAGACAGGTAGACAAAGCTCCCCCACAACAATAGGCTTTCCATTTCAGCGGTTATAGGCGAGATCCCTTCTCCGGACTTGTTGTGGTCTTGGTGTGCATTTTTGGTTATAGGTATTATGGGTATGTCAGGGCCCTGTGCTGGCTATGTTGCATTACTTATGCTCCTATAGAGGCTCATAGACAGGTGTCGACTCATGTATAGTTTGGCATGCCTTGTTGGCTACTTTTTTTTGTATAGTCTTTCATGGCAGCGTTGTAGCTTGTACCTTTTATGTAGTTTCTTAGAAATCATGTCACCCTATGTGATGTATGTTCATGATCCATATCTACAGTTATATTTATCTCGTTATCCCTTAAAGATAATAAGAAGGTTAGATAAAATGTATGTTGGTGCTCGGCAAGTATGGCCCGGGTGCTAGTAATGATCCTCCAGTTTGGGTCGTGACAGTTCATTTCTTGCATGAGTCTTAGCATTCACCCCCCCGCCCCCAATAGCATAAGGCTAAGAATTGCATCCGTAATTGCATAAGGCTAAGTACTGCCTTTTCTTGCATGAGACTAAGCATTGTCATAATTTCTTGCATGAGGCTAAGCATTACCTTCGTAATTGCACAAGGCTAATCAATGCCTTTTTTGCATAAGACTAAGCATTGTCTCTATCTCTTGAATGAGGATAAGCATTGCCTCCGTAATTGCATAAGGCTAAGAACTGCGTTTCTTTGCATGATACTAAGCATTGTCTCCCCTCCTTTGCATAAGACTAAACATTGTCTCCACTACACTGCATAAGACCAATCACTTTCCCCTTTGTTTACATAGGGCTAAACACTGCCTTCAACTCATACAAGACTAAGGCTTGTCATGTCTCGTCCTCGCACATGAGTAAGAAGCATATCTATGCATCTCATAGGCTGAAACATCGCCATTTTGTCTGAAGGCGTCACAATCCGAAGGCACCATCCTCATAGCCGGGAGACAACATTCCATGGCCTGAGGATTTCTCGATACTACACACCATTATTCAAAGGCTTCATAGTCCAAAGGCACCATCCTTATGGCCCGAGGGCGCCATTTCATGGATTGAGAATTCCTTACCATATGTTCCATGGCCCAAGACGTCATGGTGTAAGGAGACCATCCGCAGTGTCCAAAGACAACTTTCATGGTTTAAAGGGAATCTGCATCATGTTTACACTTTTTCAATAACCCATATATGTTCGTGTGCACTTTGTTTTGAGTTTTATAGGTAACTCAGGACATAACTGTTATGCAAATAGGAGCAATCTTCGCTTTGGTATCCGTTCACAACGTTCACATCCTTTGACTGCTTCAAACAAAACTGATGATCTGTAATTGTGTTACATCTCGCGTTTTCATATTTTAATGTTTCGTCGTAAGTTCGGGAATGAGGTTATTTTGAGATTATAAGCATTATTTTATTTCATACACGTGATGAATAAATTCATGAAGGAGAGAGGGTAACCAAATAGAAGAAAATGAGTTTTGTTGAAGTTTGGCAATTTGGGATAAAATACGGTCTAAGGTATAATACCCCATATTTATGGACTAATTCCATACAAGGTACCATATGACCATGATAGTATGATGTATAAAGTGTATTAGAATGAGTAGTATTTTAAGTAATTTGAGATAATTCTTAATTATGTGGGTAATTAGTTTTATTAGTTTAATGGCACATTAACCATGTAATTATGGATTTATGGACAATTGTAGGCGTGGAAAAAGAACCCCCCCCCCCCCCCCCC